>PYAF01000484.1:438472-449439 GCA_007407185.1 Glycine tomentella | reverse complement strand
CTCAAGTTCAATTAATTGAGAAGTGATGCTTGAGTTCATATTGAACTTAAAGTCAAAGAACTTCTCTGCTAGAAGAGTCTTAGAAAGCCTCTCTTGTTTTTGAAATTGACTGTTTAAGTGATCCCATATCTCCTTTGCAGTCTTATACTCACTATAAGTCATAGCTAAACGAGGATTTAAAGAGTTTAATAAATAATCTTTATAAAAATCTTCATCTTTAATCCATTGATATTCATCTACATTTTCAACAGTAGATGCAAAATCACTTAATACAGTATAGAATATATCACGTTCCTTCATGCCAAACTGAACATGAAATTTCCAACCATGAAATTCAGTGACATCAAATGATTTCAGCTTTATGATATCATGGGAGTTATGTTTTGCCATTTTAATCAAAGTAAAAGAGTTAGAAAGAGTGCACCTTAAAATCCTCTAAGTATATCAAACCTTCTAACTTTTCAAAAACAGCACTATAGAGGTAAAATTTGTCAAATTTGACCCCAAAAATGAGTCTGGAGCGCCAAAAAACCTTAGGAACAATGATTTTTGGTTGCCGGAGACTTGCTGAAAAATCGCCGGAAAGTCGTCGGTCGTCGGAAAAGTTCATCGGAGAAGACGAACCAGTCGCTAGAAAGTTCGCCGGAGAAGATGAACCAATCGCCGGAGAGTTCGCCGGAGAAGACGAAGTTGCTGGAAAGTTCGTCGGAGAAAATGAACCTGTCGCCGGAAAAGTTGTAGAAACTTCAAACGACTGTAACTCCTTCGTTTGACATCCATTTTTCGCAAATGACCACTTAAAACGATCGTCTCGACGAGGAGAACAAAACCCACAAGGTTTCAACTCACGAAATTGGCTGAAATTTCCAGGATCTGGTCTCAAAAGTTGCGGCTGCAAGGTTTTCAATCTCAGATCTCGGTCGATCCTTCCGTTCACGAAAGTGAGCACACCCTTGAGTTCCTCTCGATGAAATCTGCGAAACAACACCTTACTCGCTCAAATCCGATACACGAAGCTAATACTTCAAGATTGTTGGAGGTAAGGAGGTTTGAGAGAGAAGGGTTTAATGTTGGGTGCTTGAAGTATTACACCAAGAGGCATCAGAATTTGGAATGCTTAACAGTGTTACCTCCAGCTTAGGGAAAACCCTAGTAATAAATAGGCTATTGGGCTCCAGTCCATATGGATCCATATAACCATACAATAACCTATTGGGCTTGTATGTGAACATATTAATATTTAATATATATATATATATATATTAAATATCTTCAACAATCTGCTCTCCCTTCAACCATAGACGCGAGAGTAGTTGTTGTTCATTGCCCCCAATAAATCTGCAGCCTCTGCTGCTAAAACTATGTGGTTCTCAGGATTGGAATTCTGTGATTTTAATTGTGATGCAGTGTTGCTGGCCATAGTGTGGCTCTTAGTCTTAGCTGCTGACAATTATGATTATGTTTTCCTTCATATGTTGTTATGACAACTTTAGGATCTGCTGAAGCCCTCTTCTCTCCTCCAAGTTCCTCTTCAGTCTTCACCAAGGATCCCCTTTCACAAAGAACAGATATTCAATTTACGAATGATAACAAAATAGAATTGAAACATCTTAAAATAGAAGATATGACAGTTAATGGTGTTTGGATTGACATTTTAGAGTGCTATAAATTTATCATGAATAATTAATTTACTATGAATAAAAAAGGGTGGCTTGAACGTGTTCCACTGAGTAGTGAAGCAGAAGAGTTCGGTAGGACATGGATCGCGGATTAGGAACAAAGGTGGGAGTCATTGTGCTTTTAGTAGTAGAGGATGCTCAATCTCCTGTACTCGTGAAAGCTCAATGACTCTCACTTTCTTTTCTAACCTAGTGTCCATGTCATTACAAATCTTTAATGGAATAAGCTCAAGTCATTTTTTTTATTCATGATAAATATATAACACTCTAAAATCTCAATCCAAACACAATTAATTATCATATCTTTTATGTTAAGATGTTTCATTCTATTTTGTTATCATTTGTAAATTGAGTTATCATGTGTGCCCTTTCAATTTTTTGTCAGGATACCCAGAGCGGAAAGGAAAGAAATACAAGAGGGAGAGAAAAAAAATGATGTGTTTGGTTGTGGGAAAATGATAAGAGGTTTTGTGATTGTAATTACCAAGTAGTTGTTAAAATTAAAACTCTCAGGGATCTATAAAACTTGAGAATTAATCCAGGGGAGACTTGGTCTAATCTCCAAGAGAGTCACAGCTATAATTTTCCCTTAGTCTCTTGATGCACTACAAATCCTATTCACAAGAGAGCATTTTCTTGTGCAGGATGACGCATCATAGGGGTTCTTGGCTTGAAACCTCAATGGCCACAACATTGGTGAATTTATACGAGAAAGCGAAAGCCCTGGGCCTCTGGGCCTTCCCCTTTGATCCCATATAAGAAGTGAAACCCAAGCAACTAAAATAAATTGGAAATCAAGGATACCCACCATTTTATAGCAAGGGATATTTTCCAATGGGGTCGAGCTTCGTGACAACACTACTAGAGCAGTGGATTTTAGGCCTTTTCTTCCCCTCAAAATTCCATAACTCCTCAGTCAATTAAGTTTACCTGTAAAGAAATTCCAGAATCAAGCATAAATAATTTAAGTTAGATAAGCCAAATACTAGTTTTACCTAAGAAAACCTAAAAGTCTAACAGTTTTCAAAATCGAAAATGTATATTTACTTTTAAATTTTAATATATATACATTTTTTAGTGCTGAAACATTGATATGCATTTTTAATACATAGTTGTCTTTAATTGATAAATTATAACATAACATGCATTAGTAATTTAACTTAAATTACTCTTAGAGATCTCTTTTGGAGATAAATAATCTCTTTTGGAGAATCTGATTAGCTACCTAGAGATCTTGCTTGAGATCCTATTTCACGTAAATCAATGATATATTGGTTATTATTTTCCATTTTCGGATAAGACTTTTAAGAAACAAATAATTTTTTATTTAAAAAAACTTTACCAACGCATTCGTAATTTAAATGAGGAGCCGAGGTTAAATTTCTTTATCTGTCAAATTGAAATAATGTCTAAATTTTAACAAAAGTTATTCTAGAAACTAAAATAAATCAAAGGAAATTTATTATGAGTTCCTATCTATCACCGTTTTTGTTGACAATCCATTCTTTGTTATGTAGAAAGTAATTTTAAGACAATGGAGCTGCTCTTCAACGTGTGGGGAGTCTTTAATCATTTGATGCAGTTTTCGAGTCCTGATCTTTTGTTTCGTTGAATTTCTTCTCTTTCGATTACCTCTTTTTCACTTCTGATGGCAGTTGCAGATTGATTCCCTTCGCCGTTGTTTCATGGTCGAAGACATTCTTCACATTGACGTTGCATCTCCCCACCGCAAGTCCAAGCGTTGCACTCCGTGTTGACAATGTTTCACGACATTGCGTTTTGCTGTTCTGACTTCGGCTTCGCGACTCCGTCTTCCCGACACAACGTTGTGACTTTGATATCGCATCTCCGACTCTGCAAATCTTCACTGAAGCCTCATTGACATCCTCGCCATAAATCATGGGTCTGTTTCGCTATTAACTTTTTTAGAAACACTTCTAAAAAAAAGAAAAAAAATAAGAAGAAAAAAAAATGAAATGAATTTTTCTATAAGTAAAAATAAGTTCTCCATTACCTAATTTGTAGATGTCATCTCATCTTTTAGAAAAATTACATTAGTAAGCTTCTATAAATTAATTAATGAAGAACTTATTTTTATTTATGAAAAAACTCATCCCATCTTTTTATTCTTATTTTTTTCTTCTAAAAATACTTCTAGAGAAACTTATCCAATCATGTTTTATGTCAACATCTTCGTAGCTAAAGATTTGCTGTGACCGAAAGCAACGGAAGGGCCGCCGGAAATGGTGGAGAGAGAGGGAGGGAGAATGAGGGTAAGGATTTGGTGTGACGGGGATTCAAGTTTCTGAGACGTGACGCCAATAGTGGGAGAGTAATAATCTGGTGTAAAGGATGTAAATATGACTTATGAAATGAGATCAATTTAACGATTTAAAATTACGATCCATTTGAAATACTGGTCCACTAAAGTAATGACCTTGGTTAGATTCTGTCATGTATGGACTCTTTTTTTTTTTTTTTTTTTTTTTACTAAGTTTTGAAAATTATTTATTAAAATGTGAAGAAAAATATTAGTTAATTTGATGTAGTTACTTTTGGCTTAGATATGCTATCCCATTTTTTTCAGGTGCCACTTGTGTTGTGCATCTTCACATGAAGTTTACTTGTTTGCATTGGCAATAGCATAAGTAAATGTAAGTAAATACTTACACATAAATAAAATTAGAACAAATTACAATAAGATTCTCTAAGGTTTCATGTAATTACATAATCATTTTTTGTTTTCTTAACCATTACATTTATCTCCCTTGTAGGGGGTCTTAGTGTAAAATTTGAGGAAGTGTTAAGATAATGTTTTCAAACATATAAAAAGTTGTTAGTGTAATGTTTTCCAACTTAAAAGAAAGTTAGTGTAAGAATATAGAAAAGGTGAAATTATGTGTAATTTGATAAAAGCTTAGAGTGTGTTGCTGTAATTTGCTCCTAAGAGTATAAAGCATGCTAGGTCAATGTAATTTTTAAATGCAATTCCATCGTGACACGGGAAAAGTGTGTCGTAAACAACATATTGGATGGAGAAGTTAACTTATGATGGAATTTATTTCATGATCCAACATTTTGTCACGTTCTTGAGGAAAATATCAAAGAGCAAGGAATTACATGATGAAATGATGAACAACTATATAGACAACATAACTTACACTTTTAATGTACACAAAAGGTACAAATAGTACAACATCATCCAAAACCTGTGTTCACTGTGCAAACCTGTTTAAACCTTTTGCCCTTGCCTCTTTCATCAGTGTTGAACTATTTGTTTATTAGGATTTGCACTGATAGGCCCTGATCAAAACTAGGCCTAAGACTAAAAAAGAATGCGATAGCAACAAAATAAATATGACCAGTGAGGTGAGACATTCTTCCTCACTGGATGTTTCTTCCAGAAAACTAGGTGATCTGCTCTTCCTTCAACCGAAGCCGTGCAACCGGCTGTTGTTCATTTCCTCCCATACCTCTGCTGCCAAAATTATGCTTCTCAGGATTGGTATTATGCGATTTTAACTGTGATGCAGTATTGCTGGCCATAGTGTGGCTGTTATTCTTAGCTGCTGGCACATCATGATTGTGTTTTCCTTCATATGTTGTTATGACAGCTTTAGGATCTGTTGAAGCCCTCTCCACGTGCTTCCGCACATTGCAACCTTGGGTTGTACATTTGTAATAGCTCCTGTGCATGATATAAGCAAGCATCAGCATTATTTTTTTCAGCACAAGACAAGGTTAATGAGGTCAATGTTACATAAAGTATCATATATAATATGGGCGATGAATATGAAAAAATTGAGCATTTCTTTGGGTTATAAACTTTTAACAAGTTTAGGGCAATCATAATAGTCACGACTAGTTCGATAGATGCAATCAAAGTGTGGAGGAGAAGCAATATCACCTAGGATAAGGGTTGCCTTTGACAACTTTCTGCCCATATTTTCGCCATCTATACCCATCATCTAAGAGATCAACTTCACTTGTTGTTTGCACAATGATTCGAGGCTCAGTGACAGTCCTATGTGAAGAAGCTGGATCTGACTGCAACACTTCTGCTTTTCTGCAGAATTATAACAACTCTAAGATCAGAAAAGACAAATGATGTTAGGAACCAAGAATAAAAATGGAAAGAAAAGAAATATTTTATTAAATTGAATGGAAAGAACAGAAAATAGGAGAGAGGGATCTCCTCCAAGGCTTTCCTCTTTTGTCTTCGCCAAGGATCTCCTTTCACAAAGAACAAAAACTCAATTTACAAATGATAACCAAATAGAATGAATCCTTTCCCCTTAATTCCCCTTATTTACATCTAATTAATTCCTATGACCAACTAATTAATTACTCTAACCCTGTAACTAGTTTTCCCTTCCCTTCTATCTAACTCCTAACAAACGATCATCCAACAAGAACAGATTTATATAGAATAAAACCTTACCTCCTCTTGGGGTCAGGCTCAACATTTTTCTCATCCACTTCGGTTTCATGATTACCTACTTCCTCGCTGTCACTTGTTCCTGATAGATGATCAGCTGTTGCGTGACTTGACTCTGGATCCATTTTAGGCATCGAGTTCGTAGTTGTCCCTTGATAAGTTGAATCTACACTCCCTTGGATATTTGAATTTGCATTTGAAGTCATGGTGTGTTTTGAACGCTTGTTAGGATGAGGAAGTTGATGGTTGTGTTCTCCTTTATAAATAATTGCAGTTACATGACCCTCAAGTGAGCGCTCAACCTTTTTCTTGACAGGACAGTTTGGATGCGTGCACTTGTAATAACTTCGAGGACACTCACTACCCTTCACCTGTTTCTGTCCATACTTCCTCCAGTTGTAGCCATCATCTGCCGGCTTATCAACATTGAACAATGAAGATTGCAATCTTTGTTCAGAGTGAGAATGATCTACCGATTCAGTCATTGTGGTCCAAGAGTCTGCATTTAAGGGTAGAATCAGCTGTTGTGTTGCATTGGAAGTAGCTGCAGGAGCCTGTGTCAATGAATGTTCAGCCTGGATATGCATATTTGAGTTGGCTTGTGAAGCCTGAGCTGAGACCTGTGCTAGGGCCTGCTGGTGTGTCATTCCAAAGGACACCTACAAGTGTCACAAATCAGGTTCTCAGGAGAATAAGGAGGAAGTATAATTACTTAAAAAATATCATATGTGACTGTTATTCTAACAAGGAGTGGCTGTATGCTGTTTCCTGTAGCACTGTTCAATATCATGCAAGCAATAAAATTTTCATTATCATGTAGATTTAGATATCTGATATAATCCAAGAAGTAGCATTTAAATTTTTGTTATCTCACCACAACATATTTACTAGATATTCACATTTAAATAACCATTGTTTAGGGGGTACAATCTATATATCCTATTATCCTTATTAAGTATTATCTTTGCTAGGGCCTGAATACAACTTTGTTGTATTAGAAATAGTATTATAGAATTTATAGTGGACCTAAGCCTAAGCATCCAGTTAAGGGATCAGTTTGAAGCTCCTCTTGAATGATTCAAATGGAATGGAGTGTGTTTGGGTGAGTGTTCATTAAATTGATTTTGCAAAATTGATTTGTGTTAAAATTGATTTTGAAATAAAATGATTTATGTTTGGTTGTTTTTATTATAAAATAAGTTAACAATAAAACTTAGTATAAATTTTATTATTTAACATAAAATCTATCTAAAATTACTTCAACTCAGATTTAAATTTTGAATACATAATCAATTTTTCTACGTGAGACCAAACATGTAAATATTTATTTAAAATAACATTAGTTGATATTTCAATGTGATTTTGGATGATTCAATGTGAATCCAAGCATGCACCAAGTGTAACCCCTTAACATAGCATAATCATCCATGATTGTACAGTTTCCATCTTGAATCTTGGAAAACAGATATATTACTCAAGGATAGCTTAGAAAACCTATTGTCTAAAACTGTTCATACAAAGTACATATGCTAGTCCTTTACTACGTTTCTTCAAAACAATTCCTGCTTGTTTCATGAAAAGAAGGGGGGATTGAGGTACAGAAAAGCTTGTACTTAAGAGTTATGACATTATTAATGAAAAAGTTTGTGCACAAACAATCCATTGTTTCCACCTTAAAAGATAGTTTTAAAACAGCATGGTTCCATAATCAGAAAAGATAGTTTTCATTCAGGTTGAATGCACCCACATACGCCCAAATTCTTTTAGTTTCACTGTTATCTGCCTTTTAGATCCGGGTGTTCATAAGATGATAAAAATATAAGAATGACCACCCCTAAATGTGGTATATCTGCTGAACAATAATCAAGTTTTCAATTCAACGTAAAGTGACACCACCTCCAAAATAGGAAAGTTGGCAGAAGTCAACTCCAAATGGTTTTTTTTTTTTTATTAGCAAATGTTAGTTGTGTTAGAAATATCAGTTGGGGGGATTCGAACACCTGACCTCTGCCCCCTCCCTTGTCCATTCTCTCTTCACCCTTTCCCATTCATTGAATCAACCTTATACCTCTGCCAACTCCAAATATACATGAGGTCTCTTCATTAAGTTGTCAAAATGAAACTTGAGAACAACTATTTTTCTTTTATAAATTTCTAAATTTAATATTTAAGAAGCCTGTCAATTGAACGTATAAAGTTGGCCAGCAATAAATATAGGAAAGTTAAGGATGTTGAAGGAGTCAATATGCTATGAAAATGAGGATACGATAGGTGGTACACCAATATAATCGTTTAACAAATGGGTAACGGAATGGCTTCAGATGTGTTTGACATGTTCAGAAAATATTTCAGAAATACCCACTATTTTATTTTGATCTTGTCTTGTTTTAGTACTTGAAGTAACAATATCCAGCATGATATATATACACACACACACACACTCGTATTAGTCATCTCTCATATGCAATGTATTGTATACATAATCAATGTTTCAGCGTAAACAAATGGGGAAGTAAATTCATCTCTCTTCCTGGGTAAGTTTCAAACTCAGTACCTTTTGCAATAGCAACACAAGGTAATTCTATACGTTGTAGTAATCTCCACTCCACCATTATAAAGAATCCCAAAAATAAAAAAAATAAAAAAAAATCCCACCCATAAATTAAAGGAAAGAAATTAAATATTCACATTCATTGGAATAGATTCCATGAATCTAATTAAAGGCTTATAGCTACCATTACCACTTTAGCACCTATAGAGTAGAACTCAAACCTGACACAAATTCCTCACACATGCTAAATTGAGTAAAAGCTTAAATGCGTTCGTACAAACATAACAAACACCAGAGACTCCAACAAAACACCACAAACAATCTTCCTTGCCTATTCTCAGAAACCAAGTAAGGACGTCTGTAGATAAACTTCTCCATATATACTTTTAGGAAAAGAAAATAAAAAGAAAGAATAAAGCTTCTGCATAAGATAATTTGTAGAAGCTCTTTCATATTATCTTTTCTAAAAGTCCTTATGAATAAATTCATCTATATAGAGCCTAACAAACTTACGTACAACGCCTCAAGGTGCTTTGTAAGCTACACCCGAATCAAAATCAAACTTTTACTTCACTAATCAGCATATAAAAAAAGTCAACATTAAAGTCAATTACTTAGATGCAAACTTCAATATTAATCAAAGAACAAACCAACTAAAAGCAGCTAAATTTTTAATCTTCGCATCAAAACTTTGTCCAAACCAGAAGCAAAAAGAACAAAAAAAAACATGTTTTCAACCATGTTTCATAACTGAAAATGCAAGCAACACAAGAAGAACTTGCACATGATAACTCAGAGAGGGAACTACACAATAATACCTGAGAAGGTGAAAAGAGGCTAGGTGAATCCATCACTCTGGCGGCGGCAGCTCCGGCCACCGGAGAAGCCATAGCTCCGGCTAGGAGCTGAGAGAAGGACTTTCCATCATCCCCATCACCCAAAAAGCCAGAAAGCAGAGTCATGGGACCAGGGCTGAACCCTCCATTGAAAAGGGTCTCCATGGAACCAGACCGCGGCGGCAGAGTGATGGTAGGTCGCGGCGGCGCTGCCTCCTTCCACGGAGGCCGGTCCCCACCTCCGCCGCTAGCCATCCAAATTCAATGGAAGGAAAGAAAAGGTTCAAACTTTTGTGATGAAAAAACAGAAAAAAGAATAAAATTTTGCAGCTTCTTTTTGCTTTCTCTCTCTCTGTCTTAATTTGGAAACTGGAAAAAGTTTGAGCTTTTGAGTTGGAGGTACAATCTTACGTGATTTTCTGTGATGGGTTTGGTGGATCTGATTGAAGAAAAACTTGCAAAAAGTCAACGCTTTAGTTGCCCAACCAAATGCTACGTTTTCATTTTTTTTTTCCATTCACAAATTTTTATTTATTTTTGGTTATGAATTGGCTTCCCTGTGTATTAATTAATAACTCTCTGCATTTTTTTTTAACAAGGTGTACTTTTTGTTTAGAAGAATTAAATGTTTTCTTTACAAATAGAATCTTTTTGTATAAAAAAATATATATCTTTCTCGAAATAGAATTTTTTTTTAAGAAACTGCTGGTATTCTTTATGGGAAATAATTTGAGTTCATATATAGATCAATTTAAGAAGTTAATTTATTTTAATAAATACTCTAAAATAATACAAACAATTGTACAATGCATACCCTTAATTAATACAATTCATTTTTTTTTAAATTCTTATCTCTCTTTCTGTCAATACACTACCTATTTTATTTTTCTTTGTTATATCTCTAACCGTTGGCACATGAATGTACATAAGTCTCTATTCTTCATTCTTCTATAATAATAACTTAAAATCCAACAAAAAACAAAGCATTGACAAAATTCTAATAGACTTGTTACACTAACTTGTAAGAAAAACAAGAAAATGATATTTCAATTTACTTATTAGTTTGTCGTTTTCAAACCAACTTGAAAACTAAATGAAATGTAAATGTACCTCTCCATGAATTGTCAAGTCTCTTTTAATTTATTATTCTATACAATTTTTTTTGAAGAATTCTTATATATAAAATTGAGAAATGGAGTGGATATAGTTTAAATTAAAGAAGTTTCATTTAATCCCAGTTTTTTTCCTCTTATTTTGAAAGAAAAAAAACACATAAATGATCTAATTTAGAAATAGGAAAATGAGAATAAAAATTAACAAAAAAAATGAAATAGAAATGGAGGATTGATAAGTATAATTCAGTTAATTAAATAAGATGTGTAAGTTATTATAAATATTTGATACCTATCTTTTATTCATTTGGATCTATAAAGAAATAGAAATGAAGAAAGTTTTTATGGTTG
>PYAF01000484.1:425090-438372 GCA_007407185.1 Glycine tomentella | reverse complement strand
ATACTACTTGTATGTTGTAAGTTTTAAATGACACGCTGATATATTTAGCAAATTCCTTATTGAAAATACAAAGAAAAATATTTAAACAAAAAGCAAAACATTTATAACATTGAAATAATAAAAATATTTGACAAAATGATAATATCTTCCAATTGAATTTGTCAAAAACCAGTTAGAAACTTAAATTGGTAAGATATTTAAGACACGATTATATCACTTATCTGTTTATTATAATATTAAATAATGTTAATAATAAAATGTAACACATTAACAAATACGACTGATTTAAAAAGTCAATTTGATCCAAGCTTTAAAAAAAGTTGCTTATCTAGACGTCGTAAATATATGAAAAATATTTCTAAAATTATTTTAAGAATTTACTAACGAGTACTTTTAAAAGCATTGTTCCGCTAAACTTGTAAAGTAAAAAGTTAAAAAATTATTTATAGTTACATATAAAATATTCCTATAATTATTTCAGCAAAATTTATTCTAAAGAAAATAAAAATAATGCATTTAATATTTTGAAAAAAAAAAATATGCACTATTTTTTTTTTGTTTCGTTTTTCTAGTTTCTGTAAGCTGTGATTAAGTAGGAATGAATTTTGTACTATGTAGGGACGCGTGTCGCGTACTTTAATTGGCTAACTGTCACCGTATATGAAATGAATGAATTTTTCCCAAATTGATCAAAAGACTTATTAAAAACAGGACATTTGGCAGAGTAAGTTAATGATAGGGTGGCGTGATGAAAATGGTGCCACCAACTTATTATTACACATTTTTAATTTTTAATAAGGTGTATTAAATAAAATATAAATTAAAATTCTTTATGATATTCATGCAAATTTGCAAAACTTATTATTAATACTATTTTTACTGGTAAAAAAAAAAGACACTCAGTGATTCAACTTAAAAGTTATATATATATATATATATAACTTAATTTAAAAGATTTAATTATTAGTATAAATTAAAATAAAATATTATAATGACTTATAATAATTAACGATAAAAATAACCATGAGAAAAATGATATTAAATGAGATTATTTTTTATGATAATTATAAATTATTATTAGGAAAAAACAGACACTTTGTGTCTAATTTTTTTTTATAAATAAAATAGTAACAATAAAAGTTGGTGAAAGGTTTATAAAAATAATTATATAAATAAAGTAGTAATTTATGAATGTAATTATAAAATAAAATAAATATAAAAATATGTAGATCAAAACGCTTTATTTTCTTTATAATTATAGAATTATTATATAAAAAATCGAAAAGAATATTATTTTAGTTTCACTGTGCATCTTTTCGAATTTGGATAAGGAAGACAAAATAATGGGAACAATGAATTAACAAATTGACAAAACCGTTTTGTCCTTTTTACATGTGGAAGGAGCAAAAAACCTTTGGCACATACAACTATAATATCTGCTTCTTTTTTCTTAAATTAATTAAACTACTGTTAATAAAAATTAAGCAATCTATATGTATACTGAAATATGCCTCCTGCATTTTGTAAATGAGCTTAATTTCTATCTAATTTTTATTATAATAAAAATATTTACTTTCAGCTGAATAAAAATTATGATGGACATATCTTTTAGGTGATTATTATAACGGTTTTTTTCTTAATTCTTCACAAAAAGAAAATTTGTAATTGGGAAAGGTAAATGTTGACACTATTTCAGCAGGAAAAGGTAAAACAAACAAAATTTAAGGGTGTATTTTAAAATGGAAAAATTATATTATTTTAACAATCCATTATATGATGGCTAGATGTGATACAAAACACTCACATTCTTTTAATTCTCGTAATACTATCTCTTTTGAACAACAATTTCTTTTGATGCATATATTTTTATAATATGAGAATGATTGTGAAATAAAACATTCTTTTAATTGGAACATCTTTGTAATTTTCTATCTCATGTCTTCGAGGAACATATCTCACGTCTTGACAAAATTTTCATTAAGATAAGTTGTTTGATCGACCAATTTTAATACACTTATTATGATATTCTATAACTAAGTTTTGTATGTTTGGACTTAATTGAACTTTAATGAAAAATCTTAGTTTCAAATTTTAATGTATTTTGAGATCTTTTCACCTTATTTACGTCATAACTTGAACTCTGAAAATGCGACCGAGGTAATTTTGTTGTCTACGGAAAGTTTAAAGACAATATACATTTATCAGGAAGAGGTCATAAGCTTATTCAGCTAGAAGTATGGAGGATTTTGGACATGAAGCATGGAGACATTGTTCTATCCTGACAATCTAACATGGGTGTGCTAAAGAGGTATATAACAATTGATTTGATAATATGCGTGAGTTGTTATAAATCTTTTTTTATTAACTTTTGATTCCTACAAATAGAATTTAAAAAAATCCTAACATAGGTGTAGTATTTTGAATATATCTTGAGTTGTAGAGATTGAAACAACATGAGTTTGGTGCCAAAATTTTAAGGACAAATTTATTTGTAACTTTTTTAATACAATAAAGTCAATTCATCTATATGTAAGGTCTCATAAATCAAGGAGAATGGCAAACATGTTATTGACTTTGCAACTTAGCTAGCCTTGTGGAATTAATTTGTGATTGAGCTAATTACATTGAGTAGGCCAATATTTCAAGCTTAAAATCTAGTAAAACAAGACAAACTTATAAATGTATTCTATAGGATTAGAGGGGAAGTCTTCAAAGAGATTAAAATGCACTTTGTATCTCGGGTTTTCATCTTTTTCGACTTTCTCCTATTTTCTTTCCCTTTTATGATTTCATGTGAAGTCTTCATGTAATGCTAATTTTTTTAATTAATTCACTGTTTTAAAGATTTTTTTATGGATCTTTGGGTTTGGTTTTAAACTATTTTTCAATTCTTGGTTTCGTTTCTTTCTCTAATATTTTTTTTATTCTAAATCTTGATGTTTGTGTGTGTGTTGGTGCATTAGCATCTAAAATTGGGTTTGCATTATTGATGAATATGTTGAATTCAAGATTTGACGTATTTCAATTGGGTTTGATTAGTTCTTTCATGCTCAATCATTGGTTTGATAAAGAATTAATTTAGAAATTAGTTTGGTGACTTAGAGGGCATGTGATTGTGTTACCCAAATTAATTAAATTCTAGATGCTTAATTTAGTAGGTATTCTCTTGAAATATATTGATAGTTATATGGTTAATTCTGGGGTCAAACAATAATTAAATAAAGAATGAGAATTAAATCTTTAAAAATCAATGATAGATCCAATTAAAAAACTTAACAAATAGATTAATTAGTCATTTTTACTGAATTGACTTTTCTTCTAAATTACAATATGTTTTCATTCTTTAACTATACCCTCTTTTTTATTTCTAAACATTCATAATTAGTTGAAAATAATTAAAGATCCTCAAATCACCATCACACCATCACTTATGACTATTACTTATAAAATCATGATGTCAAGATCATATTGTCCTTCATCATAGGGAATTTGTTCCTTTTTCATATGAAGTTATGTGTGATTTGATTGCTCGGTCAAATACATATTAACATTAACATTGATAATCTTTCTAGAAGTTAAAAAAGATAAGGAGTTTCTCAAGCAATTAGTTCACAATGAAGGAGATTAGGAGGAAGTGAAGAAAAAAGGAATCGTGGATAAAGGTGAAAATAAACCGACTTAAATAGGACTTTAATTAAATAGGTTTAGCTTGTTTAAAAAATTTATGACCAACTCTGAACTAGTACAAGTTGTATGCTAATTTTTAGGCTTAACATGACCATTTTAAAATCTTAACTTAATTTATTAGCCTACTCAAAGGCAAGTTGGAAATAGGCAAAACGTGTATTGGGGATCAAACCTTCAAACATACCATGACATGTAAGAAGGTTTCCAAGCTAATTCATATCTTAAAAAATGACTATAACAATAAACACACTAAGCTCAAGCTTTTTGTAATTATAAATCAAGTTACACACAAGCCAACCCAAATGCCTATTTTATATTAAAGTTTTTAGATAGGTTTATTTTATTTTTAAGTATTTATTTTGTTTTAATAGGTAATTTAAGACTTGAATATCTTTTTTCATTCTAAATATGTCACTTCTTTTTTCTTTTAGTCCTTATATATTATATTTTTTTATCTTTATTAATTATTTCATGTTTTTAGTCCTATTGATTTTGTATTTTTGATGACGTGACACTTTCTGACATTAACAACCGTTAGTCATGTTAGCAACTTCTAACAAGAAGGACTAACGAAAAAGATTATAATATTTCAAGAAACTTTTTATTTTTTTTTTACTAGGAACAAAATAGAAAAATAGGACAAATACTCAATTACATAATATACAAAATACATGCTAGTTAATGATAATTTTAGCTTGGTTTAATTACTCTGCTGGTCTCTATACTTTTACAAAAAAATTAATTAGATCCCTAAATTTTTGTGTCCTTGAACTTTTATTTACTTTTTAATTGGGTCCTTGGATCTAATTGTTCTTATAAAAAAATTAACCACAGACACTTAATTAGAGGTACAGATAATGAATTATTGCTTCTGTAGGTGTGTTGTAAGTACAATTGAATAAATTTTGAGAGTTTTCTATAAAGTTTCAATCTTTTGTTGAGCCAAATAATTGTAAAGGAATATGTAGGTTGAATTGACTTGAAAAGATAAAAACTTTGCAGAAAAATTTCATTGACTCAATTCTGCAACCAACAAATTCAAGAAACATTGATTTTCTATCTACAACTCTAATTAAGTTTTTATGGTTAATTTTTCATAGCAACATTTAAACGAAGGACTCAATTTAAAAGTAAATAAAAGCTCAGGAACCAAATTAAAGAAAAAAACTTTAGGAATCTAAGAAAATTTAGTAAAAGTATAAAGACCTACATGTTAATTTAATCTTTTAGTTTAATTTTAATATTATTCCTAGTGATCTATACATTATCGAAAAAGTTTGGTTCAATTAATTAAACATATGCAAGTTACAAATTCTCCTGTGCTTGTTTTTTATTTGTACGGATAAACAAAAAGTCATGAATACATTAGTCAACATTGATCCGCAAAATGCTCCTGACCTGCACGTGCTGACCTAGTGCCAAGGCAATAAGATGGTTCAAAACATCTCGGCACAATTAGAACCACGAAATATGGTATAGCCTCAGAGATAGCAATATGCAATGTTAATGTGTCTTTTTCTTTTGCCACAAAAGTTCTCACGTTTAGAATGTGATATTGAGTCTGATTAGGTAAACATGTTTAGAAGTATTTTCAAAAGAAAAAAATGAAATAATTTTTTCATAAATAAAAATAAGTTATTTGTTAATTAATTTTTAGAAGTTTATTAATATAATTTTTTTAAAAAATAAAATAATATTTATAAAATAACTAATTAAAAATTTATTTTAACTTATGAAGAAGTTTTTTTTTGTTTTTTTCTAGAAAAACTTACTTTTGAATCAGACCCATTAATTAGTAGTTTTTTTTTCCTTCTTAAAAAATATTTAAGCACATCGCTAGAAGAAAAAAGTTTGACATCGTTTTCATACACGGTTTAAAAGTAGAGTGGATGATGGACCCCTTGGTGGTAATGGCACGTAGAGTGTCCTCTCGTGTCACCCATTAAAGCAGTGTGGACGAGGATGATGATGGACCCTTTCTGTGCGCATTGTTGTGTGCAAATATATACAAATAACTTTGTGCACAATAGGAATAAAGAGGAATCATCATGTTGTTCTGGACTGGCTCATGGCCCAGAGTGACACAATGGTTATCATAGCATAGCAAGTTGGCCTAGTTACCAACCAAGTCCAAGTACATTTTGTGGAGCTTACACACAAAGAATCAAAGTATCGTATTGAAATCTAATTAGCATTGAGAATCTCAGTAATCATAGTAAAGTATCACTTTATCTTTTATATATATATATATATATATATATATATATATATATATATATATAACTAGAAGATATATTTAAAGTTTTTATTTGACACCTCTATCTAATTTTTTTCACCTAATCGACCAATTAATTTTAGAGTATTTTAAGGTAAAATAGCACTTCAAGTCGTGATTATTTTAGTTCATTAATATAATTTTTAGTAATAAAAAAACCTGAGCACTTAATATAGATATTATGTATTTAAGGTAATATTATATGATATAATATGAAATAGAAAAATTCTTAAATATAGAAAATTCATATATAATATATCATGTTATTGTAGCATGCATAATATTTTTATTAAGAATTATTTTAAAAGTCATATATAAAGTAATTTTTAATTATTTTAAACTATATGAAAATTAAATTTTAATTAGAAATAGATTTAATTGAAATACATCAATACTATAAAAGTTTTTTATTAAATTATCATTTAATCATAAATTATTATATAATTAAAAATTATTAACTATTATAAAATTATTTAAAAGTTTAGGATAATATAATTAGTTAACAATTAATATAAAAGTCTTTATATATATGGATATAGATATTGGGATTTATTAACTTACACTCACATATTGGGATTTATTAACTTATAACAAGATCTATTTTTAGGAACTTTATATTAAATACAGGAGGAGCTGAAAGAAGATCAAGATACTAAGGTTATTTGTCTTAGACATATTTTAACTTTTTATATGTCATTCAATTAAAGACATATATAATTTGTTAGTTGTTTAAGAGTTTTATCCTATGATCTCTTGCATTATATAAATATCATTCATTGGCATGCATACATGGTTTTTATCAAGTCACATGATTTGTGAAAAAACTTAAGATTTTCATGTTTGTATAAGATGTCTAGTACTTATGGTTAAGTTTTGGAAAAATCATTTTTTTACATTGACTTAATCAATTATCAGAATATGGTAATCTGTTAATTAAGTCATGAAGAAATAATTAATCGATTACACAGTAAAAAGCACAAAATAAGTCTTCCTGAGTTAATCGATTACATTAGCATGTTTTTGAAGTTATACTATCTGTGGTAATCGATTACATAGTGGTTTAATCGATTAGTTTGCTCTTGTATCTTTTTCTGAAAGAACAAAGAACACGTTAATGGATTAAATATGATATTAATTGATTACTTAAGTGAAAATAATCGATTACATGGACGAGTTAATAGATTACATTAAGTTAAAATAGTTTTCTATAAAAAGTTGTTGGGTCTTTTGATTTGCACATAATATTAGAATTCAAATTTTTCATTGTTTTCAAAAGCCTTCTAAATTTGAGAGAAGATACATTGAGTAACAAAGCTCTTGTCCCATAATTCAAAGATCGTCATGCATTATTGATAGAATTCTTTTTGGACAAGATTTCAAAGGAGTTTCTTGGAGAGCTTGGTCTGAAACTTGTTTTATTTCAACCTGATTCCAGATTGGTAAACACAAGCATTTTCATTCTTTGGATCATAAGGTTATATATCTCCTCTAAACTCTGGTTGTAATTCATTTTTACAGTTCAGCTTGTTAGTTGTTATTACAAAAAGGTTCTTTAAGCTTGTCTAGAGTAGGGTTCTCTAGAGGGAAGAGTAGAGAAAGGTTTCTCTATTTCTTGATCATTAGAGGACTAGAGGGTGTTTAGATTTGAGTTCTTTATCTAGGATTGATAAAGAGTAATCTTTTGTAAGCTTGTAAAAATGTTCGAAACAAATGTAAGTTAAGAAATAAAATCTATTACAAACTAAAATGAAAAAACACAAATGGTGCAAAAACTAAGACTCTGGTGGCCACTGATAATGACGCGCCTGACGATCAGGTAGCCTCCGTCTACACGGTCGCAGAGAAGGGTGTGGCTGAGAAGGGTCTGCCTCATAAGGGTCTACATAGGGAGGTGGACATGGAGTGGCCTGCTCTAGAAATGAGGGTCAGGAATGCTCAGCAACTGGGGTGGCATATGGTACATCTGATGGTCAACCCCCACAACCTCCTGCAGAATAATCAAGTTGGGAGAGCATCTCATCAATGTCGGCACTAGTCCACTCCGCAGGAGAGTTATGTCACTATTGGTCCCAACATCCGCTAATGTCATCGCCATTGTAGTAGCCATATATACAGGCTGGGTCTGGGAGTCAGCCGGTGGAGGCATATCACTTTGCGTACTGAATCCCTTGTACCCCATGTCCCCCCTGCTGACTAGACTGACAATACAAAGGCTGGCTGCTATATATTGATGCTATAATTGGAGGTCTAAACCAACCCTGAGTGCGAGGCCTGGGACCTATAATGCGCTCAGGAACATGGTGCATCTATTTCCGTCGATGCTCTAGCCCATGTCCCTCCTGTCTTCGACGGCCAACACCAACAGCTCCTCCTGAAGTTGGATTTCGGGTGCATGTGGTCCTGTCTCTTCAAGGCGACAACTCTCTCTGAAGATAGACATTATGAGACCGACCTCCTCCTGAGCCCACTTGCGGGTGTAGCTCGGCCACTGCTCATGACCAAGCAAAAGTACAACATCTCCAGCCCATCAAACTATAAATTAAAATATATAAACATTTGTGTGAATCATGTTCTCTATCATAATAAATATAAATAGACAAATTTTAATGTCAGCAAAACTTACACCACGACCACTCTTGGCTACAATCTTCGAGATGTACCGCTTCCTATTTTCCCTGTACCAAACCATGTACTCATGGTTTGGTGACATGAAGCCCTGAAGTAGAGGGGGAAGGTCGATGTGCTGGTCCCTAACCTCCTAGCGTCTAATAAACGGTCTCAGCTTACAGACCCAGTTATCTTCTCGTTTACCACACAAGGAAAGGTCATGCACACCGTTCAACTTCCTAAGACTACATGAGATTGGTTGATCCCTCCCAAATTGGCACATGCATCTATCCGACTGTGAATACTCAACTGTGTGGAAGCATATAACAGGAATAGTTGCCATCCACAACAGTCATTGTTGCTCAAATGCACCAAGAAAGTCATACTCTCCATATGGTTCCCAAACCACCTGCGCAGACCAAATAAACACACAATTATGTAACAACATGGACAACAAATGCACAGTTAACAACACTTAAAAATAACTAAACGTACCTCATCCCGACTGAGGGATTCCAATCTCATCCTATACCAGAGCAACTCGTGTGCTTCAAATCGGCCTAAAGCATTAAACCTTATTTCAAAATAACTGACATTAGAATACTCTATGACTGAATTTCAAGAATTGTTAAAAAAAACAAAATATACTAACACATACCGGTGTCCGTAATGCCACTCTGGGTGAGTAGGTTGCGGAATAGCTGGAGCAATGGGTGGGAATCTCAGTCACGCCCACAACTGAAGCAGCATATGACACCCACCAATGTCACTTCTGCATGGATTTGTATACTCGCACATTTGTCTAAACAAATGTGGAAGGACCACAGAGCCCCAGCTATATCCTCCAATTTCCTCGAAGTCCCCAACAAGCAATGGGATGTAATGCGTTACGACCATGCTCCCCCCGAATCTGTCGCTCAACAGCCATGCTCCAAGAAGTCGCACAATGTGCGCCTTTGTAAAGCGCATCACAACGATCAAATTAGGAAGTACCTCACCCCAGTGCGCAAAATGTCTATAAAAGAAAGACAGGCGCAAATATCCACCTCTAAGCTCGGTGCTGGCTGAGGTTCATGACCAAAAACCTCCTCAATGACAGTGTCCCATTCAGCTACGGTGACTCCTGTAACGACTTTGCCCTCGGTGGGCAATCCTAAAATATCAGCCATGTCTTCCAACGTGATGGTCATCTCTCCCTACGTCATATGAAAGGTATGGGTCCCTGGTCTCCACCACTCAACCAGAGCACTAATAAGCGCAGGATCGATCTAAAAAAAAATTAACTAATCAATTCATATGTACTGTTATAAAAAAATTGTTTACTCATTTCCTACTTGCATACCTGAATATGTCGCATGCGTGCGACATGTAGAAAGCCAACATTTCTTAACATATCACCAACGATGTCAGGTATATCATTATGATGTGGCCCCCCCGTCACTTTACCACGTTGAGTCTTCAACAGTCGAACTGTGTCCTCATTCCACACAGCTTGTGAAATGTGGGTCCGCTGAGTACGCCTACGCAAAACACCCCACTTGTACGGGGTAGGGATAACATGTGTCGTCGGATCCATGGACTCACCCTCATGATCAGATCCAGAGCGCGAAGAATCAGTCGAAGATGAATCGGCCATTTAATGAGTATATTAATATAAATAAATGAAAATTTAAATTAAAAAAATAACTTCGGTTCACAAAACATTACAAATAATTATCCTATCAAATAAATTAAACCTAATGTACGTTGCTAACAATCCTAAACCCTAAACCCGTAAACCAAACACCCTAAACACTAAACCATTAACCTAAACACCATCAACACTAAACCATAAACCCTAAACCCTTAGCCCTAAACCAAACACCCTAAACACAAAACAATGAACCATAAAACAAACACCCTAAACCCAAAACCCTACATCCTAAACCCTAAACCAAACACCCTAAACCCCAAATCGTAAATCCTAAACCATAAACCAAACAACATAAACCAAACACCCAAAACCCTAAACACTCAAACAAACACCATAAACTCCAACCCTTAACCCTAAACCTGTAAACCAAACGCCCTAAACACTAAACAATTAATCTAAACACCATCAACACTACACCATAAACCCTAAACCCTAAATCATAAACCCTTAACCCTAAACACTAAACCCTAAACCCTACACCCTAACAATTTTCTACGAACCTAACATGTACGTCGCTAACAATCATATGGCTCTAACAATTTTATAATTCA
This sequence comes from Glycine tomentella, assembly GCA_007407185.1. Classification (NCBI taxonomy): domain Eukaryota; kingdom Viridiplantae; phylum Streptophyta; class Magnoliopsida; order Fabales; family Fabaceae; genus Glycine; species Glycine tomentella. The sequence goes on along the minus strand of PYAF01000484.1, from coordinate 427,559 downwards.
ATAATATAACATATTAAATAATATGCAAAATTATTAAATTCACTTACTTATTGGCAGAGTTTTGCTGCAGAAATAATCTACTCAAACTCTACAAAGAAGGGTAAAAAACTTTTAGAGAGAGAAGGTGAAATAGTAAGAATGGTAAAAAGTTATTTTTTTTGTCATATATAGCACTCAAACATGCCTAAATTAGGCGTGTTTAACAGCCTCAGATTTCAAAATATTTTCCAAACAACCCCAAATGTCAAAATATTTTAATAATATGTATTATTTTTAAAAATTTGCCTCACTTTTAGTCCATAAAGAAAGATTTTAGTGATTCTTGTCCTTATACTTTTCTTCTGTTAACAATTTTAATCCTTCTTATCAAGTAACATTGTTAATTGATGACATAATAATAATGCTAGCAGATCAATAACTTGTGTTACCATGGAGTTTGATGGGCATATATGTATATTTTTTTGGTAAAATATGTTTTTAATAAATCATAACAATCCGGTTAATTGATAATATAATAACCACATTAATTTTCTTTTTACCATATTTTCTTGCATTTACATTCCCATGAAAAGGGGTGAAAAAAGTGATATTCACATGGGAATGTAAACATTTTATTGTTCAATAAACATGTAATTTTTTAAATTTAAAAACTATTTTAAAAAATATTAAAATGTAGTCAAATATTTTAAAAAAAATATCAAAAAAAGATATTTTCATGAAATGTTCATGAGAATGTAAGAACATTTTGTAAAACAAATACCCTGATTTTTATCTAACAACCTTAAAAACGAAACATAAAAAAGGAAAGGAAGAAATAGAACTTAACAATAAGGATAAATATAGGAAACCACATAGTTGAAAATTTTGTTTAAGGAAAAAAAGTCAAATTTACAACAAATTTAGAGATGAAAAATACAATTAGCTAAATAAAATATGATATTCAATAACATATTATAATGGTTCATTAATGCAGTACCCAGTCGATACATAAATCCAAATTAACCATTTATTTAACCTTAAAATAAAAAAAAAACTCAATTATTTTTTAAAGTAAAAAGATAAAATGAAGTAAAAAAAAAAACCAATTAAGTTTCCGAAAGAGTAACCATCTTTGATCGGTGAAGTTGGGGTGTTGAGAATCGGAGAAAGGGAATGGAGCATAACAAGAATCAGACCCATACACAAACTTCCTTACCCCTTTCTCCTTTTACTCAACCAATTTGTTGTATAGTCAAACTTGGTATCACTCTCTGTCTCTCTGCTGTTGCATCTAAACTCCTATTCATTATTTCCATATTTTCTTTCTAAAGTTTGTTGCTTTACAATGCTGGTAGCTTACGTAAGCATTTTATCTTGCATATTAGCATCTGGGTGTCTCTTATTGAACAATCAGACCCCAGAAGAGTGTGTTCTGTTCTGTAAAATTTGGATAAGACCCATTAATGTTGTACATGTAGTGCTGGACGGTGATGTTTTTCTATCACTGAAAAAAGTGAAATAATTTTGGTGGGGTATTCAGGAGGAGCTGCAATCACTTGCAAAAATGAATTAGAGATGATAAATGAGGACATTCTTCCGAAAGTTTCAGAGCAGCTGAGGCAAGCAATGGTTGCATCTTCTGAGAAACCTCCTGGGATGGATTGGAGCAAGAGACCTGGAGCTTCAGAAATTTGTTGTAATCCGGAAGAATTTGGAGATCATTCTGCTATTGAATGTAGCCCTTTCATTGTTGTTCATGGAGCAGGTTCATTAAGTTCATTTTCTTTTTCTTTTTCTTTTTGTCTTGAAGTAAAAAAATTCTATTAATGAAAATAAGAATTTAACTAGATTACAGTGATGGTGGAAAGATGTTTTACACCATCTTCCTATCATAGATAGTGAAAGAGTTTTTATACTGACAGTGCCTGAGTTAAAATTTAAAAATGTTAGGAAAATTAGATTTTGAATACTTCAATATCATATATATGGAGGAATGAGTACACAACATTACTTTGGTCTTCCAATTATTAATGACACCAAATTAATCCTCTAATGATAATTAATGTCATTAGATTTGTCCTACAAGGAGCAGTTCGATGTTATTTTAAGGATCAATTTGATGGCAAAAATATGACATTAAAGTATCAAATTTTGGTGCTCTCAGGTTCTTTTGGGCACTTCCAAGCTAGCAAATCTGGTGTCCACAAGGGACAACTGAATAAACCTCTTGTCAAATGTGGCTTTGTTGCTACCCGAATATCTGTAAGTAATTGTTGGCAAGATCCCTCTTCTTTTGTAATTGTTGAGGTTGTAAAGACAAGGTGAAATTTTGACTGTTATATCACTGCGGCTGCCACCTGGGAAATAACTTCTTGTCCATACCCAAGCTGATACTAGCAAACTTAGTCCTGAAATTCAGGATGGAACTCAAGATCCCTCCTTTTTTTTTGGGGGGTGGGGCGGGGGGGGGGGGGGGGGGGGGTTTTTTGG
>PYAF01000484.1:414984-424990 GCA_007407185.1 Glycine tomentella | reverse complement strand
GGGGGGGGGGGGGGGGGGGGGGGGGGGGTTGAGGATTTTCTAGTCTAATGTGTAACCGTAATGCTTATAAAATGCTTTGCCATTGATGTCATGAGTCAAAATTGTAGTATTGTACTATTGATAATTCAACAAACATTTGTTAAAAGTTGAAGCACTACTGCCCAAAATTTACCAATCATAAGAAAGAAGCCTTGAGTCTGATTTGTGCAAAGAAGGCATAGCTTTTAACATCAAATGGAGGAGAATTTGAATGGTGGCAATATCTGGAATCTGGTTTATGATGAGTACATTTTTGGGATCTGCCATTGCCTATTCTCGAAGTTCTGTAAGCAGGCTGCAGGAATACTTCCTAAATACAAAGGCGATTAATCCTTATATTAGTGACATCACTCAACTGTTCTGATAATATTAATTATTTATATTTTCACTTATACATGTATGGCTGAATTTTTGTAATCCTTAAAGAGTATGCAGAACATCTTTTTTACATAATAATAAATTGTTTTTAAGCAAATTCCTTTTCAGAATGAAGATCTTCTCCATGCTTATCATTCAGTTTATTTTTTATTACAGGTAACCACTCTTAATCTTGAATTGTTAAGAGCACTAGCCAGAGGTAGTTTTACAATTATTGCTATCTATATATGCCCAAATAGTCTTCTTGTATCAGAGCATTGGGTATTTATCTTTTGTGTCAAACCTTTCTACTTTTATAGCATAACATTACGAAAAACACTTAAAACAATAGAAAAACAAACATAATATTGGTTAATAAGCATAATTTGTTTGTTAATATGAAATTTCTATTGTGATAACATTAAATAGTGAAAAAATCAAGTTGAATCTCATTTTTTTGTAAGAGTTAACTTAATGGTTATACTTTTTGTTTGAGTCTCATATTTTGGGTAAGGTACTAACATATTAGAAATTTTAGTGCAATAAACAAATTATGCTTGTTAATTAATATTATGTTTATTATTATGTTTGTTCTAACTTATGCTTGTTTTCCTATTTTTTTAAGTACTTATTGTAATGTTATGCTTGCAACGATTAAAGAAGGGGGAAAGATGAAGATTAAATTATATTTTGAATAAATAATCATTTTAGTCCCTGAATATGTAGAACGTTGTCAAAATCGTCCCTAAATGTGCTACGTATGCTCTTTCACTAACGATAACCGACGCAAGTTAACAGATGGATGATTTTGTCACATTTTCGAGAACTAAAATTTGAATTTTCATTTTTCGGGGACGAATTTATCAATGCTCTACACATTGATGGACAAAAGTGACTATTTATCCTAAACATTATGATGCATTAGATTGCTTTCATATATAACTTAGATTGCTTTCATGGTACCAAAAATATGACGACGCGGCCAATTGTCAGGCACAATGATACATTTCTTCCTGGATTGTCTTAAAATACAATAAATTTTAATGTGTAAGTGCAGCTTGTATTAGTTTATTTTTTCTTCCAACTAGTGGTTGCTTCCATGAAATTTCATTACAAATTAAAATATGAAGAGCCGGCTAATTATGTCAGATACTCACAAGTTGAGCAAGATTCCAATAATAATACATTTCTTCCTGGGTTGTCTTAAAAGCCAATAAATTTTAATGTCTCAATCAGCTTGTATTTGTTTATTTTTCTTCCAACTAATGGTTGATTCCATGAAATTTCATCACAAATTAAAATATGACGAGCCAGCAAATTATGTCAAAGACTTGAAACTTGAGCACGATTCCAATAATACATTTCTTCTTGGGTTGGTTGTTGACTTCCCAAGTGAATCCAAATCGTTTCCCCTGCTTGTTAATTCTACCACTTGATCATATCATTGTGGTTCCATTTCGGAATCATACAAACTCTGTTTACTTTCATTTTGAGTTTCAACTTTGAAGATGGCTCAGGTTGTACTTAAATCTGTGCTTAAAAAAGTGGGCACTATCATTGCAAAAGAGGCGGGATCTTTCATTGGAAAAGAGCTGCCACTATTTCTAAATTTTATCGAGACTTGAAAAGGCTTGACAGCTCACTCATTGCTATCATGGCTACGCTTGAAGATGCTGAGGATAGATGGTTCTCAGATAGAGCTATAAAGGATTGGTTGAAAAAGCTAAACAATGCAGCTTACGAGCTGGATGACATCATGGACGAGTATGCCCATGAAGAATTGAGGTTGGATCGCCAAGGAATCATGTGTTGTCTATCAGAAATGGCATTAAGTTCTTTCTTACCCTCTATTTTTTTTGGAAAATATGTAAATGAATATATTCCAAAAGATACTTACAATATACACAGGGCATACCCTGGCAGAACAAAAAATAAAGAGTCTGATACACTTGTCAAAAGAAGCAAATGAAAGGTGCTAGATACAAGGAACCTAGCTACAGACAAGCAAACATTTGCTAATACAAGTGCATCAAGTGAGCCATCCTAAGAACACTGAATTTAATCTTTTCTAAGGCATCAGTAAAGCTAAAAACAAGGCCATCAAAAATAATAGCATTTCTGCATAACCAAATGCTGTAGACCGTAGAGGCAAGAGCAAGACAGCGCCACTTCCCCTTGATGCCCGAAGAGGCACGGCAGTGGATGATACTGTTAAATGTCCCATGCAGCGATATGTTCCTTCTTGGAAACTCCATCCAGTCACGGACTTCACTCCAGAGTCTGATGGTGATCCTGCACTTAAAGAAAAGGTGATCGTGAGACTCATCCATGAAGTGGCAAAAAGGGCACAAGGTTCCTTTATCAAGGTACGGTGCACGGTCAAGAGTGAGAAGCTTGTGGCTTGCAGCCAACCACAAGATGAAGGATTCTTTGGGAGGGATACATCCCTTCCAAGCCAGCCTGCTCCATCTCACAATAGGTCTGCTGGTCCTGAAATAATCATAAGTTGCACCTACATGAAAAGAGGATGGCCCAGCCCAAGATGCAAGAATCAACTCAGCCTGCTGGCTGCTACCTTCCCTCTCCACTAATACATCACGGATAAAGCACAACCTCTTGATCAGAGGTGAGTCAGATTTACCACATATGTAATTCCAAACCGGCCCATGCTTCATATAATAGTGATGCACCCACTTCACCCAAAGGGAGTCCTTCTTGCTAATGACATCCCATAAAGATCGAGCTAGGAGAGCATGGTTCCAACTCCTAAGACAGTGCAGCCCCAAACCACCTTCCTCTTTGGGAGAACACACAACTGACCAAGCCACTAACGACTTATAAGAACAAACATCAAATTTGCCCCATAAAAAATTCTGGCACATGGAATCGATCCTACTGGACACCAAGATGGGAAAAGGGAACATGGACATCCAAAAGTTAACAATGCCATGGATGACGGATCTGATCAGCTCCAAATGCCCGGCATAGGACAAGGAGCTACTCCTCCAGCTCTGAATACAGCCCCCAATTTTAGCAAGGAGAGGGGAGTAGTGACACACATTGAGGCGGGAAGCCATGAGCGGAATACCCAAATATCTGATAGGAAAAGACCCATCTTCAAATCCAGTAATGGATTGAATATGCTCAAGAGAAGGATTGTCAACCCCAGCAGTAAAGATAGTGGATTTCCCGGCACTGATGGATAACCCAGAAACACGACAGAAAGCTTGCAGCTTATCAAACAAGGTTGTCACCAAAACAACATCACCACGAGCAAAGAACATTAGATCATCTGCAAAGGCAAGATGAGTAATGTTATGAGCAGCATAAGAAGGGTGATAATTGAACAACAAACTGTTTTGCAAGTCGTTGAGGTCCCTTGAAAGGTACTCTAAGCAGATGACAAACAGGTACGAAGAAAGGGGGTCTCCCTGCCTAAGCCCGCACCTACCCTCAAAATGGCCAAAGATAGAACCATTAAGGGAGATGTTGAAAGAGGTGGAAGACACACACTCCATAATCCACTGGGTAAACTGAGCAGGGAAACCAAGAGCTCTGAGCATCCAGCTTAAGAAACTCCATGACACAGAATTATAAGCCTTGTGGAGGTCGACTTTGAGCATGACTCTAAGAGACACCCGCTTCCTGGCATACTTCCTCAGAAGCTCCTGCACTAAGAAAACATTATCTGCCATATATCTGGATTTGACAAAAGCAGCCTGGGCTGGATCAATAATGGCCTCAAGGACTGGAGCAAGCCGGTTAGCAATAATCTTAGCAATGATCTTGTACAAAATATTGCAACACGAGATAGGCCGAAACAAGTTAACCCTATTGGCATTCTCACACTTGGGAATAAGAGCAATGAAGGAATGATTGATCTGTTTGAGAATTTTTCCAGAGCTAAAAAATTCCAAAACAGCACTATAAACATCATCACCAATGATCTGCCAAGCTTTCTTGAAGAAAAGAGCTCCATAACCATCAGGCCCCGGAGCTTTGTTATTATCCATGTGCGATACAATGTCCCACACTTCCTCCTTGGAAACAACCTTGAGCAAATCATGGTGACAAGAAATCGGCACCAAGGGGCCCCTAGCAACAACAGCTTCCAAAGGAGGGGAAGTTATCACATTAGTGCCTAGCAGAGATTTGAAAATGCACACAAACTCATTGGCTATATCACCAACAGAAGTTATGAGCTGGCCATCCTCTTTAATAACAGCAGCTATAAATCTAGCATTCCTGTTTTTATTAATGATGGCATGGAAAAACTTGGAGCTTTTATCCGCACCAATCAGAAACTTATGCTTAGAGAGCTGCAATAACATTCTGGATTCGGCAAGTCTGAGGCTGCAGCACTTGCTCCTTAAATTATTCACATTAAGCTGGAGCTGGGTGTCCTGGGGCCTTTGCTGGAGCAGGGACAACAAGTCTTGATAGGCTTTCTCAGCCTGTTGCACCCTAGTTTCCAGATGGTTGAAATCTTTTTTGAATAATCCCTTAAGGTCATGCTTCAAGCCTTTAAGCTTCTTACATATCTGAAACATCTTGCAACCATTCACTATTCTTCCCCAATGATGCGACACCAGATAAAGAAATTCAGGTTATCCACTAAGGCATTAGCAAATCTGAAAGCATGGTTCCCTCTTTCAATAGGCGGTGAAGTATTCAATAATAAAGGAGCGTGATCAGACACTGAAAAAAGGCTTGGCACAAGTGCAAAGGATTGAGGGAACTTAGATGTCCAATCTAAATTACAAAGGGCTCTGTCCAGCTTGCTCCAAACTTTGCCATTCGTCCAGGTGAAGGTTTGACCACAATGCTTCAAATCCTGAATACCAAGGCTCAAGCAACATTGAACAAAATCCCTCATCTCATAAGCTGTGATTGGGGACCCAAACTGACGATCTCCGGGGCTAATCACACTATTAAAGTCTCCCATAATGATCCAAGGACCCTGGAATGAAGCCTCAAACAAGCTGAGAGAATCCCACAGCATTCTTCTATCACTAATAGAGTGCAGCCCGTAAACAAATGATGCCCAACAAACATCTCTAGAAATTCTACAAGTTATTTTGCAATTAATAACCTTGGGGTTGGCTTCTACCATCTCAAGCTCAACACGGTCATTCTTCCAAAAAATGAGGATACGGCCAGCTAAGTGAGTATGAAAGTTGCTGCAAACATTCCAGTTAGCAAATATGGAATTTTTCACTCTGAACAGAGAACTAATGTCCAACTTTGATTCTAACACAGCCATGACATCAACCTTATTCTCCTTCATCCAATTCAGCATAGCAATCTGTTTGAGGGGCATGCTGAAACCCCTTATATTCCAAGAGGAAAAAATCATGGTTTATGATGGGAAGCAGCCTTCCCAACAATATAGTCATTATGTTTTTTCCCCCCATGGACATTGCTGTGCAACTCCCTTCTTTGGTCTCTAGTGGCCGATACACTTCTGGATTTCTTGTTCCTGCTTCTACTTTTTCTCATCACAAACCCATCATCTTCTTGTTCAACTTCTTTTCCTTTATCAACCTTATACTCCACTGGTCTGAAAGTCTCAGCCTGGTCATTAGAGGCATTTTGGATTACCTCTACATAGGTCGGGCAACCTCCAGCCTCCACTTCATCTGTGCTTCCATTCACCAAATTTCTATCCTGTTGGCAATCAGGTTTTAGGGCATCTTCGTGGTCTAAAGGGGCTGCAGCGTCACCCTTCCCTGCCTTATCCTTACTCCCTTGGTCAACATGCTTGTCCCAGTCCTTTGAAACCTTGGAAGAATGAACTTGACACTTTGAAGTAGAATGGCCAATCATCTTGCATAAGCTGCAATATGTGGGTGTGGACTCAAACACCACTTTTTGCACAAATGGGCTACCATTTGGTAGGAAAAATCTGACTTCTTGCACTAACTCCTTAGATGCATCTACCTCCACTAAAGTACGGGCAAAAGCCATCGAACCCCTAACAGCTGTAATCTTGTCTGTTCTCAAGGGTGTGCCCACTGTAGAGAGGATTTTGCTAAGAGCACTTTGACTCCATAATTGTGGGGGAAGACAAGGAAGCCTAACCCACACTGGAATTGAGCAAATTTCCTCATTACCGAATGTGAAGAAGTCCGGCATTCTCTTCAATAACAAGGGCCTATTGAACACAAAATAGGGACCTCCATATAGCACTTGGTTAAGATCTTCTTCATCTTCAAACTGGAAAACTAACCATCCACTTGGGTGAGCCGTGTACTTGTACTTGACTCCCCACTTATTTCATTCCTCAAGCAAAGCTTTCTTCCCTGGAAATCGACCAGCAACATATCCAATAGCATTATGACCCCAAGTTTCTAATAGAAGAATGACATCCTCATTAGACAGGTGGAAATCATGGTTAGTGCACTCAGGATTAGCACCCAGCACCAGGCCCTCACACTCCTTGCGGTTGTCTTTGAGCAGGCTAGACCAAGCTGCTTTGGTTTTGGTTGGGCTATCGGCTGATGTTTTGATCAATTTAGGGGCTGTCGACATATTCAAGTCATCATTCAAGCTATTAACTTTCTCTTCAACTCCAAAGGGTGATTCATAATCTTCGATAGGGTCTGACTCTGTATCCTCCTTGCCAAGAGAAATTGACTCAGAATTGGTCACTGACTGGGACTCAATGGAGGATGAAACTGCTTGTGGTTTTCTCTCAGGCATTTTCACAAACACCTGGTGGGCACGAGTATATGAAGCTTCAGCCGCATCCGTTTTCTTCTCCCCTTCAACCAAACTGCCTTTAATGGATTGGGCATGGAGAGAATCTTTACCCTTCTTCATTCCACTATTTTTGGCTTTCCCCATATCACAGGAAACATGGGTCGGCCTCAAATGGAGAAGAGGGTAACTTGTACTCAGGAAAACCAAGGAGAACAGCGCAGGAAGGTGTTCTCCAGAGAAGAAGAGACCAAGCAGATAAAGATGCAGGAAACACAAAGCAAAAATAAAGCTTACGAATCGAAACAAGCTATAGTTATTACAAATAAACTATGTCTTCAAAGTCGGTTGGGTGTTGTCTTTGACCAGCAACATTCGGCCTTCAATCGAGAAGAATGCTCCCTAGAAAGTGGAAAAGCAATGTGAATCTTCCAAAGAAAAACCCCAGTTCGCACTTTCCTTCAATCACAACAGGATCAAAAAATCAAGCTAACAATTTTTTAAACAATCTCCGCTTCAAAAGGAGGTTCCACCGACAGAGAAGCTATAATGGTCCACTAGAAAGCCTTTCACTCACTTCCACTAAAAGCTTCAGTGGTGTAAATGCCGCGTGGACTCCACTAAGCTAACCACTTGGAATATCCAGCCAATGGACGAAAAACAGCCACACTCTCAAAGCGAAGAACCTATCGACCTAAGCCACTCCGCAAGAGGAATTGAGGAATAAAGCACTCAAAGAAATGAGGAACCGACCCACCCACGGTGGCTAAGCCACAGGGAACACCCAAGGTGGTGGGGGGGGGGGGAACCAACACAAGTCCTTGACTACTAGATTCCTTGGGAAATGAAAAGGGTAAGTGAAAAATTAGATGAAATTTCTGAAGAATGGGTAAGTTTCATTTGACTAACACAACTCTGGAGAGAAGAAATGCAATCATTAGTCAGCGCCAAACTGGCACATACATCAATGAACGACAAGTTTATGCAAGAGAAATAGAGACAAAAAATATTGTAGACTTGTTGGTTGGTGATGCTTCTAATTCTGAAGATTTATCGGTCTATCCAATTCTAGGAAAGGCAGACTTGGAAAAAACAACACTAGCCCAAGTCATTCACAATCATGAGAGTGTAGTCAACAACTTTGAGCTAAGAATTTGGGTTTGTGTATCGAAAGATTTCAGTTGGTAAAAGTCATAATCAGAGCATCAAGTAAGAGGGCCTGTGAGGATTTGGATCTAGGGTCTCTACAAACAGAACCTCAAGATCTACTTCGAAGTAAGAGATATTTGCTTGTTTTGGATGACGTGTGGGATGACGAGCATTAGAATTGGTGGAAATTGAAATTTGTAGTGCTTTGTGGGGCAAAGGGTGCTTCCATTTTTGCACTACTCGACTTTCAAAAGTTGCGACAATCATGGGATCAACTCCTCCTTATGAATTATCAGAGCTATCCCACGATGATTGTTGGGAATTGTTTAAACACCAAGCCTTTGGACCAAATGAGGAAGAACAGGTAAAGCTTGTGGACATAGGGAAGGAGATAATGAAGAAGTGTTGGGAAGTGTCACTTGCAGCAAAAGCACATGAAGGTCTTTTGCACCTCAAAAGTGAGGAAAAAGAGTGGCACTACATTATGGAAAGCAACCTATGGAGTTTGTCATACAATGAAAACTCTATAATGTTTGTATGAGACTAAGTTACTTGAGCTTGCCAATAAAACTCAGACAATGTTATGCTTATTATGCAATATTTCCCAAAGATGAAAGAATAGTAAAGCAATATTTAACTGATCTTTGGATGACTAATGGATTCATTTCATCTCATGGAATATTAGATATTGAAGATGTTGGTGAGGGTGTGTGGAATGAATTATATTGGAGATCATTTTTTCAAGACATCAAGACAGATGATTTTGGCAAAGTTACAAGTTTCAAGATGCATAATTTTGTTCATAATCTTGCACAATCTTTGGTGCTGAGGAGATTTATTGCATTGGAGATGACAATGATGTAGCTACTTTGCCAGAAAGAATCTACCATCTCTTGGATTATACCATGGTAGTCATGAATCCAACTCGGTTGCATAAAGTCAAATCTTCGAGGACCTATATTAGTTCTATAAAATGAGTCATCTTTCTCCTTATATATTGAAGTGTTATTCTTTGCGAGTGCTTCACTATCATCCAGAAAGAGAATTGTCATCTTCAATTGGTCACTTAAAACATCCAAGGTACTTGAATCTTTCTTTGGGTGGCTTTGAAACTCTTCCAGAATTGCTAGGTACGTTGTGGAATTTGCAGATGTTGAAATTAGACTATTGTATATATCTCACAAATTTACATAACAGTTTGATACGCTTAAAATCTCTACAATAGATATCTTTCAAAGGTAGCCTGAAACTATCAAGCTTGCCTACTCAAATAGGGAAGTTGACTTCCCTAAGGAGTTTAACCAACTACTCTGTTAGCAAGGAAAGAGGGTTCCTTTTGGCTGAATTGGGAAAATTGAAGCTTGAAGGATTTCTTCATATCGAGCATCTAGAGAGAGTAAAAAGTGTAAAGGATGTCAAAGAGGTCAATATGTTAAGTAAGTAACTAAACAAGTTGTTGTTGTCATGGGACAGCTGTAACGCCTCTCTTTACTCTCTCGTGCTTGGTTTATTTTAGATAAAATATTGTGTCCACTTTTGTTAGAACCAAATTAGTTGAAATTATTTTCGCTTTGCTTGCTGAATTTATGATTTATCAGTAACATAAACGATTTTCCTCACTACGGTTCATGCAAATAAAATTCAGTAACACATATTGAATTGTTAACAGTCCAAGTACAGTCCAAACAGTTTTATACAGACATCTTATTACAATACAGTGTGGCATCAAATACAGATAAATTGAAAATCACAAGCACAGCAT
>PYAF01000484.1:397337-410911 GCA_007407185.1 Glycine tomentella | reverse complement strand
AATGAAGGATATTTATTAGAATAAGAAACTCGTTAAATAAATGGTGATAACAAAAACAAAACTGAAATTAGTGGAAAAAAATTCTCAAAGAAATAGTGTGATAATATTACCATAAGAATTTCTATAAGTATTGATTTTGATTTGATTAAATAATACTGTAGTAATTTAGAGATATTTTTTATAAAACAAAAAATAACAAGAAACAAAAAGTGTGATTTTTTCCCGTAAAAAGATAATTTTTCTTTCTTTTTTTAAGCGGGGACCAAATTCTGCCAAAAAGAGTAAGATAAGCATATGATAAGAATTTCAATAAATTTATGATAAATAATTATTTTTATTTTTGAATATGTAGAGTGATTATAAATTTGTCTTTTATAAATGATTAAAGCGGATGTGCATTTTTATTTGTTTGAGTCTCATATTTTGGATAAGGTTGCTATCTCATATTTTTGCTTTGAAATTTCTAATATGAGAATACCTTACCCAAAATATGAGACTTAAACAAAAATACATAACTATTAAATTAATCCTTACAAAAAAAAATGAAACCCAACTTGATTTTGTCACTACTTAATGTTGTCATATTAAAAATTTTAGAACAACAAACAAATTATACGTATTAATCAATATTGTGTTTATTATTATATTTATTCTAATTTATGTTTATTTTCCTATTTTTTAAATATTTATTGTAATGTTATATTTGTAACGATTAAAAAAAGAAAAAAATTAAGATTAAATTATATTTTAAATAAAACATTGACAAATTCATCTCTAAATATATAAAGAGTAAATTACACGCGCAACCCCATGTGTTTTGCTTAAATTTCATCCGATATCCTTCCCTTTTTGCATATTACTTTTACCCCCTTCTATCAACGTCGTTAACTAAAGTTAATTGAAATATGTGAGCAGACAAAATTGCCTTTACATTTTAATTGTAAAACCCAAATTATCCCTTCCAATTAGTTCCAGAATTTCAGATTTATGTTTCATTTCTCTTCACCATTCGCGAGTACTGTTCATCTTTCTCTTGTTGGTGAGTTCATCTTCAGCGTACAAGTGATGCGAGTTCCTCTTTCTCTCACGACTTCTCTCACAACATCCACATTTCATTCCTCGCCTTCACCTTTCCTATTCAAGTTCGCGAATTCTCTATTTTTCCTCTTCCTGTTCGCGAATTCCCCATTGTTCCTCTTTATAATACCCTGAGACTTGGCGCGGTTGGCACTGGATTTCGCGCGGTTAGCGCCAGGTCATTTATGAGAAAACTGTGTTTGAGTTGTGGCGCGGTCAGCGCTAGGGTTGGCGCGATCAGCGCCAGACACACTGGAAGTTGGGGTCAGGTCGGCGCGAGTGGCGCCAGACGCTTTGGAAGTTGACGCCTGAAGCGCCAAAGTGGCGCGAGGGGCGTCACAAGTTTGCAGCCAGCGCGGATAGCGCCAAAAGGTGGCGCTAGTGGCGCGGGAAGTGGCCTGGAAAACCCATTTTTTCTGGTTTTCCACGTGATCAACGACAGGTGTGGCGCGGGTAGCACCACAGCCTCTGGAAGTTGGCGCTGATGGCACCAGTGGTGGCGCCAAAGGCGCCAAAGTCTCTGGATTTCCGCGCTGATGGCGCGAGAATGGCGCTGTTGGCGCCACAGCAACCGACATTGTGGCGCGGTTAACGCCAGACCTTTGGCAGGCCACCTATAAAAGGCCATCTCGCAATTTTCAGAGGAAAAAGCATTGTTCCTCTTCTTCCTTGACCCAGACAGCTATTGATGCACCATAAAAGCTTCATACCTTCATCCTAATTCATTAAAACACCTCCTAATCACTTTTAAACTTGAATTGAACCACTTAGGAGCCAAATTTCAGCCTAACCCTTGAGAGAAACCCCATTCCTTGAGTTTCTTGAGAGAGCTAAGCTTTGGAGAGAAAAAGAGACTGGTTCAAGGACACCAGAGCTAGGAGAAAGACTTCTCCAGCCATCCTCGACCAAGTAGAGGTAAAAAACTCAAGTTACAATCGTTTAATTGTGAAATGGGTAATGGGGTGAATAGTGACTCTGTTGACATAGGACTGAAATTAGGCTTAGGTTCTTTAGAAAAGAATAATCAGTAGGTTGTTCTGAGAGATATGGAACCTTGAAACTGGAATTGTGATGAAGTTTGAATTGGGCCTGGTGAGGAAGAAGGGTGTGTGAATGGGAGGTACTATGGTATGTATGAACATAAGTACCTTTACAAAAGTTGTTCCTAAGGCCAAATGAACGGTGAAAACATCTTGATATGTCTATTTTGGCTAAGTTGAACAACTGTTTGTTTTAGTATAATTAAAACTTTGAATTTGGATATACAGAGTCTGAAAGAGACTCTAAAGCCTTAGTCAGACTGAGGCAGACCACTAGGGGTCGATGAATGGCCTAGTGGAAGCTGAGCTAAGATGAACCTTATGTTAGAAGGCAGAAACTGATAAAGAAAGGAAGAATGTTCCCTTTCATATAAACGGTTGAAAACCGTTACTGATTATCTATTTCATGCCTATTGTAGGGCGTGAGACGCATATCACTGGTGGAGGTCACCATGAGACTAAGAGAGCTGATTCTGAGCTGAGAACAGGTAAGCTCATTGTTCTTGGGGAATGGTTCCCCTGTTTGTGTTTCACTACACCCAAGTCGGGTGATTGATTGATATGTCTTGCATGCTTATGTTGTGTGATGCTGGAATACTGAATCATACATTAGCTGTTGATGAAATGTCTTGATGGTTTGCTGGCAATTAAATGCTGGCTAAACCCTGAGATAGGGTATGCTGGTCTTGATTACACTAGTATAGTGTATGCATGTATGGACTTTGGTTATGAGATGATTGTGATGATGATGCTGTGTGAAGTGCATGCATGAGAATTCACTGGCAAGTAGAATAGGGAACTATGGACCCCTTGGGAATGTGTCCTTAAGTGGATGATCTTCCTTGGGACAATCCATAGGCGTTCATGTAAATCCTGAGAGAATGTGCCCTTCAGTGGATGATCTTTCTCAGGTATTAGGCGGCAAGTCCTGAGGGAATGTGCTCTTCAATGGATGATCTCTCTCAGGCAAGGTGTGTCGGTTGTGTATGTTTATGTTATACTTCTATGTGCATACAGCTTGTTCATGAGAGCCGTGAAGGCTGACCGTATGATAGAGAATTATTTGATATGATTTCTGTTATGTTATGTTATGTTATGTTATATATATTTGTGTTTGGAAGTAAACCAGGGGGAAGGAAACCTCCGAGAACCCTGAGTTTACTGAGATGATTATCTCACCCCTGTTGGGGCTCATGTTGCAGGAACTGAGGCAGAAGTTACTGAGAGATCCCAAGGCAAAAGGCCTGAGCTGGGATAGGGAGGTGGAAAACCCTAGGCTTAGAAGACTGAGCTTGATAGTTCATGTTTTGTCATTTTGCTTGTATTCTGGATACCTAGGAAAAATTTGTGTAGTTTTGGGAACTATGTATCTGGTAAATGATAGAGATTCACCATATATGTATGTAAAGTGTATTTATATTGAATTCAGGCTTCCTTTATTGTTTATGATTATACTTGCTGCGTTACTCTGATATTGTAATAATGTTAATACGCCGGGTGCACACGGGGTGTTACACTCTTCTAGTTCGCGACGTTCATGAGCGTTTCCGTTTGTCTTCTTCTTCGACGTGCACGAGCACTCTGTTTCTCTTCCTGTTCCACGATTTCTATTCACACTAAGATTATTCTTATAAGTGACCACCGGACCTTGTATATACGTTACTTTTTAAGATTATTTATTTAATTTTGATTGTTTATTGTTGCCTATTTCTGAATGGGATTTCAATGAAGGACTAGTTTGGGACCACTTATGATTTTTAAAATCATTTATTTACTATTGTTGATTAAAATAATGTTGATGTTTGGGATCACAAAAAACACAATGGATGAACTGAAAATCATTTGTTTATTATTGTTGATTAAAATAGTGTTGATGGTTGGAACCATAGAAAACACAATGGATGAACTTGAAATCATTTATTTATTATTGTTGATTAAAATAGTATTGATGTGAACACAATGAATGAAATGGAATACACGGAATTCATGACTGTGTGAACAAAAAAGAAACAAGAGTCTTAAAATATTTTCAAATTGAGAGGAAGAGAATAAGGGTATTTTAGATATAACATTTCATTAAAAGTCATGTGACTAATATCTGCTTAATTTTTGTTAGTTTATTAAACGGTGTTTAGGAAGAAGGAAATCTAAGTGTAATGTGAACTAAAAAATTAAGAAATTTTTTTGTAGAGTGCAAAAAAGGAAGGGTATCGAATGAAACTTGAGCAAAACACATGAAGTACGAGTGTAATTTACTCATATATATATATATATATATATATATATATATAAAGCATTGAGAAATTTATCCTTAAATATATCCCCTAGACTCTTTCATTAAAAATATATAAAATATGTCTTGATTCAATTAATTATTTTAAAGCAATTTGTATTCAACCTTTTTTTCACCAAAAGCTAATAACATGTTTAGTTTGGCTTTGAAAAAAAAAATTGTTGATTGTTTTTAGTTTTTCTTTCCCCCCGAAAGCTATAATCTTTGTGTTTTTTTTTTTTTATCCCCCGAAAGCTATAATCTAAATATTATGTGGAGCATATTTTATCATACACGTTTCCTCCATCTTGCATTCGAAAATTATGCGTTTCCTTTTTTGTCGTTTTTTTTTATTTTAATAAAAAAAAGTCGTCACTCAGTGCAGTGTTGAATTTGCGTTCTTCGAACGCCACAACGACGCGCTGCCACGTGTGGCTTTCTGGCACCCACACTTCATCAAGGTTCTTTCTTCTTTTCTCCGCATTTCATAATATTTTTATCAGATAAATGATGAATTAGCTCTCAACCGCTAAATTTGAATCTAAATATGCACATTTTCGAAGCAATGATTAAAAAAATGTATGATCTCAATATAGTATCTTGAAAGAAAACAAAAATACTGATCTGATGACAGCATTATAAAGAGAATAAGAGCACAAACTTTCTTTATTTTCCAAATGATAAAAAAAAAGAGCAAAAACTTTCAAGAATGATAACTTAATTTTTTATATATAAAAATAAATACATTACATGATTTTATTAAACACCACCAAAAATCAAACTCTTAATGATAATACTATTTATCAATCAAACTCTTAATATTTTCCTCGAATATTTTTCTTGATCTCCCAGTATCCCTTTTTAAAGAGTTAAAAACTATTGCATTTATTTTCGTCACCGGTGCATCCACTTGTGTCTCTGACGATGTACACAAATCTGTTAATTTGTCATATTTGAGTCGTTATGGCAAAAACCATTAGTTAAAGATCCTAAGTAAAACTAAAAGAAAAATACAATATTATTTACACAACTAAACTGTTACACTTATCCTTTACAATCACACTTCCTCTTTTTATCTCTTAATTAACCATGAATATAAGATTTGGTGTAGATGTAACATTTTTCATAATGGTAATATCATTTTATGATCATTCCATGAAAGGAGGTTTCTCATGTTTGTTAGAAAAAGTTATGAAAGCCAGACAAATAACCGAGAGGGAAAAAAAACCCTCCTTTCAATAATAAATAGCAAAGGATTATTAACATTTACCTTCGTCGGCAAGCATAGCATAAGTGCTTTAACTTCTCTTACTAGCAGAAATTGATCCAACATCAATGTTGTCCACTCTATGGATGAATATACGAGGTGGTTTTTCTCTATCAGTAGCAAAGATCCAATAATCAGATTAATAGAATAAAGGCTTAACTCAAAATGAATGTTTTCATGTTTAGCTTCAACTATCAAGGCCTAGTTTTGTTTCTTGCCT
This sequence comes from Glycine tomentella, assembly GCA_007407185.1. Lineage (NCBI taxonomy): Eukaryota > Viridiplantae > Streptophyta > Magnoliopsida > Fabales > Fabaceae > Glycine > Glycine tomentella. Next base: position 405,035 of record PYAF01000484.1, on the reverse strand, counting down.
AGCTGTTTATGAAGTGATTAAGTCATTTAATATGCAACATGACACCACAGCTACAAGGCCTTTCTTGATCTAAGTGTAGTGAGATGAAGGGTTCTCATAATTTAAAAGGAAATGTAAATATACAAATACCAAATATATTTGAAAATCAATAAAATGTACATAATTACTAAATAATAGCCAAGACAAGCTGTATCTCATGACTCATGAGAGTAAAAGAGAGGAAGAAAAACTTCATAATTCATAAACAAAATAAATAAATTATAACCCATTCTCATATTTTAAAATATCCTGCATATATAGAAATTCGAACAATTCAAAGCATATAATGAAAAGAAAAGAAAAAGATTCAGGTGTTGTAAATACCATATCTCACTCTAATACATCTTAGGCATTTTCTTTCAATAAAATATTAAATTTAGCAGCTCCAACTAACATTGGCTAATAGCCTAATCCTATGATATGATCAAGGGATGTTTGTGCACCCTTAAAGGAGTAATATGAAACTCGTTGTCTCATTCCTTTGTGATTATGATGAAGCAAGAAATACTAAACAACAATGCCAATGGTAACATCGGAACAGAACATCAGGCTTCATTAACATTTGATATAGAGGCAAGGAGCTACGGACAAGATAATAAAGAATTACTCACATTTCCTTTGCTTCTTGGTAAGTATGGCTTGATGCTACAGCCAGAAGCTGACCTGTGTGGTTGTATGATAAGGATGCAACACTATTTGGATACCTGGGCAACTGAAATTGAGAAAATTAAAGCTCGGAAAATAATGAACTGCTTACAATTTACAAACTCCATAAAGATTAGAAATAATTATGAAACTTAATAGGCAAATACCTCAACTAGTCTTCTCCTACTTCCAGCATCCCATATGGTAACATAACCTTCATTGTCACCAGTGGCAAAGGCACCAGATACACTAAACAGAAATTACATTTAATCATATTTCAAGTTTTAGAATTTATAATGGCAACCTATATGGGAAGGAAACATACAGTGGACTGAATGCAATGTCGTTCACTGATACCAAATAATGCCGTCCATCCTTTGATTTTGGATGACACCGGAATATATATCTGTGAGGATTTGATAAAGCAAATTGTTAGAACTTGTGGTTGTCATTAACGACAATCTGCAAACTCAAATCCAAATCAAACAATAAATAGATACAAATTGCAAATGTCAGTTTTATCAGTGTTGCACTAACAATTAGACAGGGAACAACACATGCTCCCCGTGACCTCAAAATAGGAATCAAGCACCAACGATTTTCTGTTCTAATGTGTTCAATGGTCATGAATACGATATAGAACATATGATTCAACACAGACAGGGATATATGACAAATTTTAAAAATTATAAGACACAACAAAGATATAATATTATGTAAATTAGTATAAGATTAACATAAAATACAAAGCTTAAATGAAAGGAGATAATCGATACTTTAATAGTGAAAATTTGTTATTGTAGACTTTATAAATGCTATAATTTATCTAACTATTGTGACGCTCCCATTTGAATTAGCATACAACAACAACCAATTTTTTCTCACTAGGTGAGATTAAACTGTAAGTATTAAACGACACCATAATGTTATGTATTAAATCATATCATATCTATAAACAAATTATTGACCTTTACGTCTTTCACTCTTTCTACATTTGGCTAATAGTTTTGCTCGGTCTACCTCTACCTCTAGCAATCTAATCTGCTCCCTTATTGGGACATCTACAGATCTTCTCCACACACAACCATATAGGGTGCCATTTTATCTTTTCTATAATAGAAATTAACCTAACCTTTTCTTTAATGCATTCACTTCTAATTCTATCTTGTCTAGTAATTCATTCACCCATCTCAACATTTTCATCTTTGCAACATTGACTTTATTTTTTCTTGGCTTTTTACTGCCCCAACAGTCTGTTCCGTACAACATCGTAGGTTCTATAGTGTGCGGCAAAATTTTCCTTTAAGCATGTGTTATAAACTCCTCTATTTTATTCATTTTAGTTGAATCTTATGATTTACATCTCTCTCGATTTCTTTTTATCCTATATATTTGGACCCTAGATATTTAAATTGTATGTCTTGTTGTAAAGTATGCTCTCCAAGTTATACCTCTACACTTGAGTTGTTTCACCTCTTGCTAAACTTATATTCCATATAATTTGTCATACTTCTACCTAAGCAAAGCCATGATCTTTCGAAGTTTGTCTCCACATCTCTAACTTCTCACTTATCTCCTCAGTTGATCCTCCAACCAGAAGTCCAGAACTATATTCTATAAAACATGCCTAGTGGCACTAGCTATTGGATGCTTGGTGAGAAAGTCCAAGAATATAAAGTAAAGAGAGGGGTTCAAAACTAGCCCTTGGGACATTCTTATGGTTATAAGAAAAACTATTGTTAAAAAGTGAAACCATATTGTATTCTCACCTTAGTCGTTATCCACTCATAAATGTCCTTGATTGCTCAAATATATGAAATACAATTTCCTTTCTTTTCTAAGGCCATCTAAAAAACATCACTTCATACCCAATCACATGCTTTTTTCAAGTCAATAAAGACCAAATAAAAATCTTTTCAATTCCTCCAATATCCCTTCATTAAGTGTCACAACTAGTATATTGTTTCCATGGTTGACCTCAAGCATAAATCCAATTGGTTTTCAATAATGTCAGTTTCTTGTCCTAATTTCTTGTCAATTTACTTATCCATAAATGGATAAATGGATAGGTATCAACATCAACAACATGTTTAATTCAAGTTAATTGGAATTGGTGATAGATGAATTCAATGATTAATACGAGGAAATTTTAAAAACAAAGGAAGGGAGAGAGGAAGAAAAAGGGAAAATAAGACAAAAGAAAAGAAAATAAGATAAAAAAAAAAAAGAATGGTGAAAGAAGGAGGGAAGAAATGAAGAAGAAAAGAACTAAAAAATAACCGTCTAGAACATAGAGATAATAATGGATCTAACTTTCTACTAAACTTATAGCTTTTCTCCACCCCGTCCTAAGAGACACCGTCCACCAATTTATATTCCACTTCATCAAATCTTGTTTAATTACCTTTCCCTAGATAAGTTCCAGTCTACCTCTAATTCTCTTTGTGTCGAGCTCTTAGTAACAAACTCTTGTTCTTATGGGAGCATCCAAGAGTCATCTCATTACGTGCCCAAACCATCTCAATCTACACTCCCTCATCTTTTCACTCACCGGTACTACTGCTACCTTTCGTCGAATATCTTCATTTCTTATCTTATTCATCTTCGTCCATAAATGAATCAACATCAACAACACCTTTAACCCAAATTAATTAGAATCGATGATATAAAAATTTAAAATAAGAACCAAAAAAATGTAAAACATGGCCACGAGTATTTGACGTGTCTATAATTAAATTTTCCCAAAGTTAGATAGGTATAAAAGTTTAAAAGAAGAAAAAGTGAAAAAATTGTAAAATATAGTTACAAGCATGTGAAGTGCCTATACAAACAAGTACAATGACATGGTTACAATTTTGAAATGTTTGTTTTTCATGACATGAAAACTATCAACTCCAACCCACAATCAGACTAAACCAACAATTGGCAAAGACATCAGGTGCCTGTTAAACAAAATTATAATATTTAAATAACTTTAGTCTCTCATTCATTCTTAATTTTTTCCTTATTGTGAATGGAATGCCTACAAGGTTAGAAAAGGAAAATGTAGGTGAGTAGTAACTGTGGAAGTTAGGTTATAAAATTAAAACAACTGAAATGAACTGCATCCTTATTAGTCTTTCAGCAAGTGAGCAAGTCCTTTTGTCAGCCACGACAGAGAAAAGGGAAAAAGTAAAGCCAAATAATGTATCAGAATTTTAAAACATGCATATTAAATTGTTAAATGGTTATCTAAAACTGACCTAATGTCCTTTGAACTGAATGGATACGAAATCTGCAGTGATACTCGTCCGTCTACAGACCCAACTGCGAATCCTGCAAGAGCATCAGACTTAATATCTTCCTAAACTCTGATTTCTGATTGCCTATGAACATGTGGATTAGCAGTTTTAAATCTCAAATATCAATGATATCAGGAAAACCGGTAACAAAATATGATGAGACATGAAAAAGTTCTTAGTGGCTCAGAAAGAAGAGCAGCAATTTTCCTAAGTTTATAAGATAAACTAAGACTACATAGTTCATACCTTCTGCATTTGGAATTGAACTGACACATCTTAAATGTGTTCCATTGAATGCCTCTTTTGACTCAACTGGTTGATCAAAGTAACGTAAATCATAAATAAGCATTGATGCTCCAATGGCTACGGTAACATTAAACCCAGAGACAGACATGGAGTCCACCTCTGAATCTAGACTTCTCAAACATAAAGAAGTCTTCTTCATATGCATGTCCCATAACAGTAACTTTTTGTCAAATCCGGATGTCACCAACTGACCTGCACTAACCAAGAATAAGAATAATAGGAAACATTCTTTTGAAAGACAATACAGCATGGCCATGATAAACCTTTTATTTACCCAAACCCGGCATCTCAACATTTTTATTTTATTAACTTTTAAGAATATGATGAAACTTGGAATGAAACATTACGAGGATTAAGGATCTGTAGTTTATAATTACAACTGAAAAAAGCATTAGTAAAATTAGAATTACACTTAATAGATGGCTGGCAAGTTGATACATTTTTTTGAAGAAAAAAAAAATAATACTTTTAAATTGTAGTTTTACTTTTTATTTGATCTCTCACCGTCTTTTTTTTTTTAAAATAAATATTAATTTATTAATTCTGTTCAAAATGTCATTAAAAGGATTCAAACCCACATCCTCTCCTCCATCTCTTAAGCCCTCCTCCCTCCCAACCACTAGGCCAACCTTATGTATACAAATTAATAAAATATAATAAATATATAATTGCATTTTTGCAAATTGAAATTAAGAAATCCTTCTTGGACATTACTAAAAACAAATATTATAAATCATTGTCAACATAATGAAAAAACAACCAAAATCACCAATACATGTTGATGATAGCTAATATACCCTTCCAGTATCATATCAATAATGAAAAAACAACAAAAAGCAACAATTATTAACAGAAATAAATAGTGGTATCAGTAGCTTACATGTTTCATTGGAATATCCAATACATGTTGCCATATCATCGTGACTACCCAGTGTATCAACAAGTCCTGAATGCAAGTCATACCTATAAAGTTTAGTTTTAAAGGAGTCAAAAACACACTTGAAAAAATTGGAAGACACACCATATATCATATCATATGCGAAACTAACGAAAGCCACAGTTAATTTCGTTTTCCGAATTTGTTTTCAGTAAATATGCTTTTATGAATAATTAATGATAAAAAAACTCAGCTGATTTTTTTTTCAAATCTTATTAAGCAATAATAAAAACTACATCCCAGTAACTAGCTGGTCAAGTGGAGCAAAACAGAATTCATATCTTACAGATCTCAAATTCAAGCTGCACTCTTTGAAACAAGTGTTTGGATACCTCCTAGAATCAATTTTCACCCTCAAAATCATGGTGGAAAATTGAAAGAATTGAATTAATTTTGGTAGAACTGAAAGCTAATCCAAACACAAACGTAGTCTTTAATCCCAGAGACACTTCCTACCTTGGATTGGGAACAGCATTCTCTCTCCCTAAAATTTAATTCAATGTACTATAAAAAATAAAATAAAAAGGATTCTGGTAACTTTATTGCTTTTACCAGACTTCTTGTTCATAAAAATGTTAAAAACTACAATGAAAATTATACGCGATTTATTGTATAATCATTCTTAGCTAAACACATTGACGGCACAAAACAAACAAATTAAACATCAAGATCTAAAAGAAGAAAATATTTATTGTGAAAATCATGAAGAGCAAAAAAAAAGTCATAAAGAGTTCAATTTTGCGCGTCCCAATAAAAAAATGTCTCCTTTTAGTTCATTAACCAATGTCTCAAGGATACGGGCTAACATTTAATCAATTAGTAATTTTGAACCACGTAACAAATAAATCACTATGATGCAGCTCTTGAGTTGGGTTGGATGGTAAAGAGAGAAGGAAAGGAAAGAAAAGTCGTGAGTTTGAACCATCTTGATAACAAAAAATTAACAATTAATAACTAGCCGATTAAAAAAAAACTATGAACCAGCTCGGTTTCTTCTTCGGAGAGCGGCAAAAATGTTGAAGTTCCTCTATGTTTAAACATATCTAACCTAACAATGAGTAAAATAGAACAAAGTTGAAACGGAACAAAGCGAAGGTTCGAAGAACACCTTCGGATTAGTCCATCAGAGGCGGCGGCGAAGGCGACAGCGTCGTCCTGGAAGCAGCAATCGAGAAGGGGTGCTTGCGAGGGAGCTTGGAGTCTGAGGAGGGAGGCGTCGACGTCGAAGAGGCGAAGACTCTGCTTCAGAGTCAGATTGAGTGAATTGTGAAAGCAAAGGTAGAGAGAGAGAGAGAGAGAGAGAGAGAGAGAGAGAGAGAAGGGATGAAATTAAGGAAAGACTTACGGAGTCCCAAGAAGAGATGAGGAGGGTGTTAGAGTGGGGCGCGAATCGGGTTCGGGAAATGGCGTCTCCTATTTCCTTCTCCAACTCCAATTCCAACCAATCTCCCTTCATTCTTGTTTGCACTCGAAACTGAAACAACTCTTTTTCCTGAAATTTGAATTCTCCCGCTCACAAATGCTTATGTTGTAGTTGTGGCCTAATAAATGTTGTAGGGCGTCAAATTTCGGATTTAAGGTTGCGTCAGATTCAAATTCTTGATATTGTTTTTTTAATTGAATTTTACTTCTGTTGTATAAAAAATATTTAGTTTAGAAAAAACAGTGAAAATAAATGAAAATAAAGATAAGTTTAGTTTCAGTTTCAAAGTAGAAGAATTGTACCATAGGTTTTAGGGGTGTTTGTGGAACGGTTCGGATCGGTTTTGGTCAAATTTAGGATCCAACCCAATTAAATTTGATCGGTTCGGTTCGGTTCGGTTTTCAGAAGAAAAAAAATTTGAAACCCAACCCAACCCAACCCGTTCATGAACAGTTCGGTTCGGTTCGGATCACCGAGTTACTCATTTAAATTTTTTTTTAAAACTACTATTTTGTATCACGATTCTTTCAAATATCTCATACAATTAACACAATATTATCAAATATATGAAAGTAATAAAATTGATTCATTTAATACCATCAACATAATATTATAAAATAGACTTATAATATAAATTAAAACAAAAGATTGTGAACAATATTTACTATAATAGTCTGAATTACAACTGAATCTTACAAACCAAACTTTGTTATAACCAATTTTGTTGCAACCATATTTACTGAAACAAACAAATAAACAAAATATGATTCATTAATATTATAAACATGGTAAACAATATATGAAAAAAAAAGGTGAAACAAATAACAATATACCTAAAAGTAATACATTAAGAAGTTTCAGCACTTGTAGTTTCAACACTTGAAGACCCAATATTAGCAGTATTTAAAGCCAAACCAAACAATTCTAAAAATTTAAACACAACCCCGTTAGCACAAAAATTAATTGATATTTTATACAAATATAAAAATGAAATAAGAGATTAATGATTATACACCTGATTCAATCTTTTCCGCTTCATTTATTTCAACTTGCAAGTCATTAACATT
>PYAF01000484.1:364463-392143 GCA_007407185.1 Glycine tomentella | reverse complement strand
GGACATGATGAAAAAATTGAAAGACCTCATTCACAAACTGATTCAGCAATATGTATTAGAACATCCTATTTGTCATTCTAGTAGCAATTCAGCTAATTCCAGTACATTGGCTTCAAACATGGTCTCACAACATAATGACGACAAAGGTGATAAGGATGATGATTGGGATGATGAATTTAGAATGAAAATTAAGAAAAAATAGGGTGAGGTGCAAAAAAATGAGTTAGATAGGTATTTGGAGGATGATGTTGAAGATGACCACCTCGAGTTTGACATTTTGAATTGGTGGAAATTGAAGACATCCAAATATTATATTCTTTCCTGTATGGCTAGAGATATATTGGTCATTCTTGTATCTACTGTATCATCTGAGTCTGCATTTAGTACAAGGGGTAGAATTCTGGATTCATTTCGTAGTTCCTTGAGTCCTACTACTGTTGAAGCTCTCATTTGTGCCCAAAATTGGCTTAGATCAACTAAGCAAAAAGTTAATGACTTGCAAGTTGAAATAAATGAAGCGAAAAAGATTGAATCAGGTGTATAATCATTAATCTCTTATTTCATTTTTATATTTGTATAAAATATCAATTAATTTTTGTGCTAACGGGGTTGTGTTTAACTTTTTAGAATTGTTTGGTTTGACTTTAAATACTGCTAATATTGGGTCTTCAAGTGTTGAAACTGCAAGTGCTGGAACTTCTTAATGTATTACTTTTAGGTATATTGTTATTTGTTTCACCTTTTTTTTCACATATATTGTTTACCATGTTTATAATATCAATGAATCATATTTTGTTTATTTGTTTGTTTCAGCAAATATGGTTGCAACAAAATTGGTTATAACAAAGCTTGGTTTATAAGATTCAGTTGTGATTCAGACTATTATAGTAAATATTATATTGTTCACAAATCTTTTGTTTTAATTTATATTATAAGTCTATTTTATAATATTATGTTGATGGTATTAAATGAATCAATTTTACTACTTTCATACATTTGATAATATTGAGTTAATTGTATGAGATATTCGAAAGAATCGTGATATAAAATAGTAGTTCTAAAAAAAATTTAAATGGGTAACCTGGTGATTCGAACCGAACCGAACTGTTCATGAACGAGTGGGTTGGGTTGGGTTTCAATTTTTTTTTCTTCTGAAAATCGAACCGATCAAATTTGATTGGGTTTGGTCCTAAATTCTAGGATGCGTAACTAAAAGAAGTTTTGTACGATGCAAAAATAATGTGAGCCGTTGGATTTAAATATCAAAATGAGGTGATGAAATGATTATTGGTTATGTTGGTTTGTTTTTAATTATTTATACCTTGTCAATTGTGATTCTACATTGCATACAGTGATAGGGTCAGAGAGTCAGAGACTCTCTGGTATGGTCCTCGTGTGTCCCAAGGGGCCACGTTTTCTATGCAAAAAAGTAACAATTGTCACTGAAAAATATTGAATAAGAAAAATGGTAGAATATATGGGTCCCTCATAGTGAATATTATTTTTTCGTAATAAGAAAAATGTCACATCTTCTCTATAAGAAAAATATTCAATATATTTGTAAAACACAAAATATATTAAAGTTAAGTAATTAAAACAATTCTATTTTTTTAACTTTTATAAGCTTGAGATAATAGATTTTTTTTTCAAAACTAACAATAACATAAATGATATTAACTTACAAAATTAATTGCATGCAAATGAATTTTTTCCTATTCTTTAGTGAAATACGTGTCTTTTTTAGTGAGACTAAGAGAGTATTTCCATATGTTGGAACGGCATCGGCGCCACACACAAACTTAGCGGTTGTCTCCAGCAGTTGTCGACGAATCAGAAGTTCCTGCAGCTACATCGGCGGCGATCAAGTCCTTACCACAACTGGTAAGCGTGTGTTACAGATAGGTTATTTTGTTTGAATGTTGCGATTTTGACCTTGTTATTGTTTTGTTTTTGTTTCTTTGCCGAAAATGGCGATGGTTGTCCAGATGCAATGCATTTTTAGTTATTTCCATTAATTGTTCGGATGTGTATGTTGGCGTTCTATTTTGTGGTTTAAGTTGCAGAATCGATGTGTTTGTGTTGAAATGGTTAGTTTGTTTTGTACTTGTTTGGATGTGGTTTGCGTTACTGATAGTTAACATCTTGGATATTGTAGTAGAAAATAAAATACTGTGATGGAACATAAGTTATTTTGAGAGGTAAGTGTTTGTGTGAATGGTCAAGGAAGAATGGTTTTTTTTTTTTTTGCTATTTTGTTTGACAAGTGAAAATTGTAATAGAAAATGTGGGTGAAAGCACAATTTTAGGAAGAAAAAAAAAAGAATTGCATCATTGTTTCATAGGTAAAAATGTTAAATAATGGACAATTTTGGATGGTTATATGATCATGTGATGGTTGAGACAACCAATAATGAAAACTGTTTGTGTATTTAAATGTTGTAAGTGATAGCAGGGTAGGAGTGGTAGACTTATTGAGGTACTATAGCATGTTGTATACCAGTAAGTAACAAAGGTCCATAAAATTTTGGCAGTAAGTAAGCAAGGGTGATAAATTGTTGGTTCTTAATCATGTTTTGAGTTGGGTATAATTAACCATTGTTATTATGACTTATTTACAGAGTTATGGTGACATAATGTTGGATAATGATGTAAGTAATTGCATAGATAGATCAATGTTCAGGAATGTTGGTTTCGATGGAAATGTAGATGATGATGAAGATATAACAGGGGAGGGTGAAGATGATGAATATGATGAAGATGTTGATGACTCTGCTGACATAGAAGAAGAGTATGGAGAATATGAACATGATGATGATGTAGTTAATGAAAACATGGGTGTTGGTGAATTGTCAGATTTAAGTGAAGAGGATATGATAATTATAAATACAATGGTTGATATTAGGATGTATGAAATGCGATCAATTTCCATTGATAATGTTGTGAGATTAAGTTTTTCTGATTTGGAAATAGCATATGAATTCTATTGCTGATATAGTAGAATTGTCGGGTTCTCTGTCAGAAAGGACCATATTGTCAGAAACAAAAATGGGGAAATTGTGCAGCAGAGTTATGTTTGCTCACGAGATGGTTTTAGAGCTGAGAAAGGGTTGAGTTTGGAGAAGAGGAAGTGACAATCGAAGAATATAACAAGGTGTGGTTGTGAGGCGATGTGTCGTGTGCACGTTGATTTGCAAAGTTCCAGATGGTATGTGTCAGTTTGGAATTTTGATCATAACCATGATTTTTTGGAAGGTATACATTGTTCATTGTTACCATTATACAGGAAAAATGGAAGAGAGTGATGTCATGCAGGTTTATAATTTTAGAAAGGTTGGTATTAGACCACCTCAGATTTATGCTCCATTTGCCAACGTTGCTGGTGGATATCACAAGGTAGGGTTTATAAGGAAGGATATTTATAATCAACAAGCTCGGATAAGGCAGCAGAAAACATCAGATGCTGCTGGTGCATTAAAGTACCTAAGTCAATTATGTCAAAAAGATCCAATTATGGTTGTTTCTTACACGGTTGATGAAAGGGAAAGGCTACAACATTTGTTTTGGTGTGATGTTGAGAGTCAAATGAACTACAAGGTGTTTGGTGATGTTGTTGCATTTGATGCGACCTATAAAAAAAATAAGTACTTATGTCCATTTGTGATTTTCTCGGGTGTTAACCACTATAACCAGATAATAATGTTTGCTGCTGCTCTGGTTACAAATGAGACAGAGAACACATATGTGTGGTTGTTGGAGCAGTTCCTGGAAGCCATGAGTAGTAAAGCTCCTTCCTCTATAATAACTGATGGAGATGTAGCTATGAAGAATGTCATTAAGAGAGTGCTCCCAAATGCTCATCATAGGTTATATGCATGGCATTTGATGCGCAATGCAACCAACCATGTAGGGGACAAAGGTGTGTTGAAATCGTTGAAGACTTTTATGCTTAATGATTTTGAGTTCGTCGAATTTGAAAAAAGATGGAGGGACATGGTTGCAAAGTATGATTTGGAAGATAACAATTAGATCACCGAATTGTATGGTAGGAGGAAAATGTGGTCTCCTGGTCATATTAGAGGCAATTTTTTTGCTGGCATCCGCACAACATCACGTTGTGAAGCTTTTCATAGTCATGTTGCAAAATATATAGATGTGAAGTCCAATTTGACTGACTTTGTTGAAAAATTTCAAAGATGCTTGACGTATTTCCGTCATAGGGAAATTGAGGCAGATTTTTTTTCTAATTACGGCAATGTTGAATTGGAGACTAATCTTAAGTCCCTTGAGATATCTGTTGCTACAATACTTACTAAGGAGTTGTTTTTGCTTCATAGGCCTACTATTGCAAAGACAGTTAGGCTAAAGGTAGTTGATTGCAAGGAGATGGCAATGTTTAGCATTTTCACAGTTGTCAAGTATCGCAGTAATTTAGTTTGGCGTGTTTCTTATTGCCCGTTGTCAGCTGAATTCAGTTATTTTTGCTTGAGAATGAAATCCATGGGTCTTCCGTGTGATCATATTGTTTGTGTTTTACTTTGTTTAGATATTACTAGTCATTGCTTGCTAATAGGTGGTCGAAGTCTACAAAAGACACAATCAAAGGAAAGTATCCAGATGCTTCATTATATTGGGAATCTGAACATATTGTATATATGCAACATTGCGGCAATTATCTAGAGAAGTTTGTGAGGCTGGTTATCGTGTGGAAGAAGACTTCAATGATGTTGTTGTGTTGTTTTCTAATGAGCTTGCAAGGTTAAAGTTGAAGAACAACAACATAGCTGCTGAAATTCTAATGCAGTGTGAAGTAGAAAATGAAACTGCATTTAATGGAGTGTTGGATCCTCCTGTTGAACGAGCAAAGGGGTGCGGTGAATCAATGAATGATGAATGCAACAGGCGTAAGAGGATACAAACATGTGGATTGTGTGGAGCAACTGGTCATAACAGACGAAAGTGTACTGTTGGCTCTCAAAATGCAGAAGATGTTGCTCGTAGGTTTCGTATTCCTTCAACTCAGCAAACATACAATGCTCCTGAAGAGGCGGATGAGTATAATTATCATCTGGTATTCCACTATGGTACTTAACGGTGGCTATTTAAAAATTTTGTGAAATTTAGTTGTGGATTTAACTAATTATTTGGTTAACATGTTGTTTTGCAGTTTACAGAGAATCCAAGTTCATTTATTGCTTCCACTAGACAACGGAATGTGTGATTAAGGTTTGATGTTAATTCTTGTTTAAAACCAATTGTTATTTAAAGAAATTCAAAATTAGGTGATTAGGTGAACATGATGTGGGTTTAATGGTAGTTGTGTTTGATTTATTGCAGCAGTTGTGAGTCTGTCTTATGTTGAACCTATTTATACTTGTTGGACGGCGTACCATACTGCAAAGATCTATTGTTCACCATATCCTTTTGAGTTTGTTGTTGAGGCAACTAGTCAAGTGATGAAGTATGTTACTCTGGTGGTGTTCTATTGACCTAATGAACTATGTTACCATCATTGTGTTGTTGAAGGATCATATCAGGCTTCATTTTGTTATGTCCTGAACATGAAAATAAATAAATTGTTCATGTAAGAAAATAGGGGAAACCTGGTAGGTTTTGATAATGACAAATGACACTGATTTTTGTTTTTATGGTCCAACCTATTATTAAATGTTGTTACTCATGCATGTGTTTAATTACATCAGTTTTGTTGGTAATGTTCTTGCTAGTATGAGGTTTTCAGTTATTTAGTTTTTTTTACCCCTTTTATATATATTGTAATGAATGTAGACCATGAAAAGTAAAAATAAAAACCAAACTGCCGAATATAAAAATTATAAATAGGAATTAATATATAAGTATTAAAATAGAAATCATTGATAGCTGACATAAAATAAATTCATATTTATGGCTACAAAATACACTAACTCCTGTTAGTCAATTTTTTTTATTAACAAAAAATATATTATATACTTTGCTATTTAGTTAGTGTTATTTGTATTGACTCAAAAGTTACTATTAACATTAACTAAGCGACAAATTACATCTATAACGAGTAGTTAGCATTGGCATCTATATGGACTAGCTGAGCGTTAGAAATTTTTTTTGATGGACGTAAAAATTCATGACAAATGACACAAATTGCATTGTATGCATATTTTAAGTAAAAGTAAATTTTTTTTTTGTCATCAATTAATTTTATTTATGTAAGGGAGTCTATTCTAAGGACCTGAAATATGGTTTTATTTTGATAACTATGGAACAGTTATGAACGTGTCGGTGCAGCAACTTCAATCATGATTTGAAGACCCCGACATACCCTATTGTGCTTAAAATTGAGGCGGCTTTTTTGGGTTTTTTTACCAAAGGGGGGGTAAAAATTTAACTTAATTACGTTTTGGGGGTAAAAGTTTTTTTAATTCCCTAAAGGGAGTAAGTCATGCCATCAGAAAATTTGTTTCTCCCATGTTCTTTTATTTTTTTAAATATTTTTAATTAAACGAAAGTCTTGAATATATTTACGATTTTAAAGGTGTACCAAATCTCACAATTTCATTAAATTTTTTTCAAATTAATTAAATAAAATTTTTTCTCTGTCATTATTTATTTAATTTAATATAATTTAAAAAGAAATAATTTAAAAAAGTTGTTATTAGTTTAATTTTTTTTATTATTTGAGTAATTTAAAAAGGCAAATAAATTTGTTTATATATTGAGTAGGAAATTACAAATTTTTATTCTTAAACAAAATTTAAAATTATTAGTTAATTTATTTTAAAAAATATGCAATTTCAAAAACCATTTAACGTTGTTTAAAAAATAAAAAAATAAAAAATTAAATTAAAGAGAAAAAAGGGAAGTCATGTAGCTCCACACGACTCCCAATAAAAAAGAAAAAAGAAAAAAAAAGAAAAAATGGAAAAATTGAAAAAAATAGAAATATTGTTTGATTAACTTGTTTGGCTAATTTATTTAATAAATATAATAATTTTATTTAATTATGATAATTAAATTTTATAGTAGTAGTTGTAAAATTAATATAAGATATAATTTAAGAAATTTTGTTGTTTAATTTAATATAATATATATTTTTTTATAATTTGAGTAATTTGAAAAGGCAAATAATTTTTTTTTAATAACACATGTAAGTTTAATTTGAAAAATTAAATTTATATATTCATTGGACTAACGTACATATCACTAGAGTTTATAAATGTGAAGCTTGAAGTTAGTTTCTTAGTGCAGTAACACTTTGAACACTTTCTTCGTCAATCTTATTTCAAACTTCCTTATTACTTACCTTTCACTTCGTATTGCTTTTCTAAAGTTATCAAATGGCAAACACACAACCCAGACCTGTTGATGGATCGTTGTTACAGTTCCAAGATGGTCATGTTTCAAACCTAATGTGGGAAGGTCAGGAGCGCTTGATTCGTCCAAGATTTCATTTTGTGTGGGGTATGACACATTACAATGAGATAGATAACCGTGTGAAGAACATCATACATCAAGTTGGTTTTGGTCATATCATGGCTGTGGGACAAGTAGAAATTGATCAACATTTGGTTAGTGCGTTGGTTGAACGGTGGCGAACTGAAACGCACACATTTCATTTTTCGTATGGAGAGGCAACGATAACGCTATAAGACGTTGCACTTCAACTAGGCCTGAAAATAGACGGCCTGGGCTTAACCGGAGTGACCTTTGGTGACATTCATGAAGCCTGTCAGACCTTATTGGGGGACACTCCTCCTGATAAGTATTTTAAGGGCAAAAATAGTTACCTGATATGGTTGACGCAAAATTTTCAACACCTTCCTGCCGATGTTGATGAGTTTGTCATCAACCAACATGCTAGAGCTCATATAATGATGCTCATAGGTGGTTGTTTGATGCTGGACACATCTGGAGCACGCGTACATTTTATGTATCTTTTGATGTTAGCCAACTTGGCTGAGGCAGCTAGTCATAATTGGGGAGGAGCAGTATTAGCTTCCCTATTTCGATCACTAGATCGAGCTGTTAAAGCCTCATAAACTAAAATTGGTGGATGTTTGTTGCTTCTTCAATCATGAGCGTGGGACCGTATTAGATGTATTGCCCCGCAGATAATTCCCATGTCAGACGAAGCAGTCTAGCAAGGTCTTGGGTTCCCCCTTGCACGACAGTGGTCTCATCCTACAACACAAACAAATATATTCACCAACTCAGTGAGATTGATACGCGGCATTTTCGATATACTACACATAAATGAGGTTCATTTCTTAATGGTTAAAGTCTCAGTAATTTTGACATTAAATTAATCATTTACAAATTGCTAACAACAATAATATTATGTTTTGCAGTTCTTGTGGACACCACACGACACCCCCGAAATAAGGCCATTAATTCAAAATGTAGACATATCTATGATTGTGCGTGCAAGAATCCCTCTCATTTGCTACGCAATTGTGGAATGACATCTGGTGGACAGGGTCATGAGACAATTTGGAATGAGACAAATATTCCACATGACTGACCAAACCTCGATGAAGTCCACAACATAGATATGAGAGGCAGAACAAATATTTTTTGGCCTTTACAACATAGTCGCTGGAATGATTTCATTGTTCACAGTGTAATGGACCAGAGTATTTTGCATGATAACACTGAATACATGCAATGGTATATACATCGAACTAGATGTTATATATCACCGTGAGGGGACACCCATTTATGAGATAAATTTACTATTGTTAATTGTATATATTTTTTTATTGCTATTATTAATGATTATAGATTTGTAAATTAAAAAATCTTTGTTTACAGTCCCGTGCTGGCTATCAACACCATCAACCACATGCTGACCCAAATGTACCTCCGGTGCATGTTTCTGGATTTATGTCTCACTCTTATCAATCAGCTGGACAACCTTTTCATCAACCAGTGGGTTTCTCTAGACACTTGCCTCAAGGTGGTGAACAACATTCACAACAATTTGGGTTCTCATCGTATGTGCCTCATTACTCATTCCAAGTTCCTTCTACGTCGAACATTTTTGAAGGACAGTCACAAAGGTTTGGTACCACCTTCAACACTCCGCCATCAGCATATAACCCATCACCATCGACATCTTTTTATCGTCTGACATTACCTACTCAAATGCATGACATGGGTCATGATGACGATGATAATGATGATGACGACAATAATGATGATGATCAAAATAATACTACCAATAATGATGATGATGATGATGATGATGGCGGCCACAATGATCATGATATTCCTCAACAACAACAAATACACACGCGTGATCATCGTAGAACAAGAGGAAGAGGTGGTAGAACAAGAAGAACAAACCCAGATCCAAATCCAGCGCATCAACATGGAAGACCTCGATGCCTATCTAGAAGAACTCGTTGTGGAACCTCGTCACATTTTTAATTTTTTCTTTTAATGAGTATGTAATTAATTTAATTTTTTTTATAAATATATCTCTTTCAAATTATATCTTATATTAATTTTACAACTACTTATATAAAATTCAATTATCATTTGCTAATTAACTAAAATTATTATACTTTTTAAATAAATTAGACAAACAAATTATTCAAACAATATTTCTATTTTTTTTTCTTTTTTTCATTTTTTTCTTTTTCTCTTTTTTTCCTTAGAAGTCGTGTAGAGCTACACGACTTTGAAGTCGTGTGATGCTCCACGACTTTGAAGTCGCGTGATGCTCCACGACTTCCTTTTTTATTTTCTTTTAAATTTAATTATTTAATTTTCTTTTTTAAACATCATTAATTTTTTTTTATTTTAAACTTGCATATTTCTGAAAATGATTTAACTAACAAATTTAAATTTTGTTTAAGTAATACAAATTGGTATCCCAAATCAAATGATTAATTAACATAATGATATTTACCAAAATAAATAAATAAATACAAATAAATAAATATATCTCTTATTTCATATAATAAAAAAAGTCTACTGTTACAAAAAAATCATCAAACAATATTTCTATCCAAATTAGAAATTTAAAATTGCTAACAACAATTACAAAATTATTTTATAAGCTAGTAAAATTAATATTAAAAATTACAATAATTTATTTTATATACATAAAATAACCAACCAAATTAAATATCATTATTTCATATGTTATAATAAGTAAAATTGTATATTTATTAAATTATTTAACTATCCAATTTATTAATTTTCAAACAATCTAAAATTTAAATATTATTTTTTTCCTATACTTTTTTTTCCATATTTTCTTTTGCCTTTTTTTGTTTTTTTTTTCTATTTTAATGGGAGTCGTGTGGAGCTCCACGACTTCGAAGTCGTGTGATGCTCCACGACTTCCCCTTTTATTTCTTTTAAATTTAATAATTCAATTTTTATTTTTTAAACAATTTTAATTTTTTTATTTTAAACTTGCATATTTTTAAAATAATTTAACTAAAATTTTAAATTTTGTTTAAGTAATAAAAAGTTAGAATTTTATACTCAATATATAAACAAATATTATTTGTCTTTTCAATTTACTCAAATAATAAAAAATATTAAATTAATAACAAATTTTTTAAATTATGTTTTTAAATTATATTAAATTAAATAAATAATTACTTCATATGTTATTTAATTAAATTGAAAAAAAATATTAACATGGTATGGAAAATTAAATTGAAAGAAAATAAATATTGAAGGTCATATGATTTGTTACGACTTTAAAGTAGTATATATATTTACGCCTTTGTGTTTTTCTATCTGCACCCCCATTTGCTATCTGTATCCCTTCCCACGACTTTAAAAAAGTCGTGAGCAATGTCATGACATTGAAGTCGTGTAGACAATTGCTAAATGCACCCCAGTATTTGATCACTTTATCCGTCAAAACACAAAATGGCTAATTACAACCCATTTTTTTATTAAGTTTACTTCAAAGTAATTATAATATAAATTACTAAAATACTTAATCAAATAATTTAAAATATTTACAAAAAATATTAAATCATATTAAAAAATTGCTTGCATTTTTAAATAATAAAGTTAAACTACTTTTATCTTTTTTAAATTAATTAAATTATATTAAACTACAAAACTTAAATTTTTTTAAAATTACTCAAATAATAAAAAAATATATTGTTAATTTATTTGCCTTTTCAAATTACTTACATTCCTTTTTTCATTTTTTTTTCATTTTTTTCTATTTCCTTTTTTCTTTTTTTTTTTGCTTAGAAGTCGTGTGGAGCTACACGACTTTGAAGTCGTGTGATGTTCCATGACTTCATTTTTTTATTTCTTTTAAATTTAATTATTCAATTT
Organism: Glycine tomentella; assembly: GCA_007407185.1. Lineage (NCBI taxonomy): Eukaryota > Viridiplantae > Streptophyta > Magnoliopsida > Fabales > Fabaceae > Glycine > Glycine tomentella. Next base: position 380,836 of record PYAF01000484.1, on the reverse strand, counting down.
TTTCTTTTTTAAACAACGTTAATTTTTTAGTAATACATGGAATTGTAATGTTCAATAATTTTTTACAATCTATCGACATGAGTAATACATGGAATTTTAATGTTCAATAATTTCTTCTGCACATTTGACTTATAAATTAAACTCAAGTAACCATTATTGTAATTTAAAATAAAATAAAAAGTTCAATCTTATTGGTTTTTAACCGTAATAAGTAATCTGGTTAGACAAGGACGTTTAGTGCATATTTTAGTAAACTGGCAAGTGTTCACACATCAGTTGCACAAATCATCATATAAGTCCAAAAATTAATTTCCCAAAAATACTTAATATTGTGTTCAACTGAAACCAACATTCCCCAAAATTTACAAACCCTGCGTTTAACACTGACAATTTTTTAACAACATTTACAAATCCTTCAATTGTAACACTGATCAATATATGACCTAGGCTATAAACAAAAAAACAAAACAATGATTTTCCAACACGCAGATCAAAATATGGCCCAAGCAATAAACAAAAAAACAAAAAATGTGTTTCCAACAGGCAGATCAATATATGCCCCAACCTATGATGTTATAAACCAAAAAATAACTACATTCTGCACTGGTCCTCACTTAATCCCCAACAAGAAATCTTCCCAAAGCATTGCTGCTGAACTAACACGCTGTTCTTCATGTCATTGTGTGGACCAAGTAATAATGTCATTGCAACTTTCATCTAACATGTTTGTCATCAAGCTTTTGGAGAAGTAAAAATTAATCCAATAATGAACACATTCATATTAGTAATGTAAACAAAGATATTGAAACACCTCTTACCAAGCCGTACAAGATGGTGACAAAACATTCTTGCATCTGCATCCACTCAAGGACCCATACAGTAGAATTTTCGCTGAAATTTTTGGAACAGTATGAACACCAATTAATTAAAAAAAACATATGCGTAATATGACATATGTGTCAAAAAAGTTGACATACTTGGTGAGTTAGTAGCTTACCTGGAGCCACAGTTTGGTATTCCCCTTGGTTGCACGATGTCCCAATGATCCATATCCTCTACGCCCCAACTAATGTCTACCATGTCAAACATTGTGGCCGGTACAGAACACATTACTTCACCCTGTAAAGGTCATTAATAAACTATCAATGGTTAATTAACAGTCATAGTTTAACAAGTTTCGTTTTCCTCCGTAAATCAAATAGTAGTCCATATAGTTGACACGTACCATGGTCCTTATAACTGGGGTCCGGTCCTCCAACGATTCAACAGTGAAGTGTGAATCCAAATGGTAGATTTTTTTGTCATTAATACATATGACCATAAGATAGCAATGATTGGTATGATCATAAATAGGAATGTAGATCTGCATACGAAATAATAATGTCATCAAAGTTATGAGTTTTTCTTTGTATTGGTGGGTCAACTAATAGTAACATATCATAAACGACTTACAAGGGTTAAGCATGCATATGATGGCATGAAATCTTTCCCATAGTAGTCTACAAGTTTGTCCACGCTAGTTCCAGATAACAGATTGGCCTATTTTGTTGATTACAAATGTTACTATTGTATCATTGTATGAGGTTAAAACATTATGCATGCTGTTTAAATGCATCACAATAACACGGAATTTTGAAATTGATACCGCAAAAGTCGGAGGGAGACACCACACGGACTTGTTTGGTCCATTGATTTGTGTGTGTGTGTGTAATTTTTAAGGCCATGAACAAAACAATCTGAAACAAAGAAAAAGCACAACTTAACAATTATACACTTATACAACAGAACGACATTTCAACAGTGTGTTTAATGGCAACAACATTTCTGAAGTACGTCATCACCTATTGGTTTGTTGGGACAGAGACTTTCAAAATGCCTTCGCGTGCCAAAATTTTGTCCAATCCGAAAAACAATCTCCTTGCCCCTAATTGTAGGGCATGACATTCAATTTTATATATATGCAATTTGGATAAAAAACTATAAATACAACATGCATACAGCTAACAATGGTCTAAGTCAAAATAACAACGGGATTATACAAAACATATTACATGGGGTCTATCTTCGGGTTAAAAATATATGCACAAACTTGTGCCTCTAAAGTAGTTAGGTTCATGTCCACAGTTGGCTTAAAGACACATGGCATATCCTACATAAACCATTAAACCGTAAGTTTTGTGACACTCATATACACGAAACAATTGAACAGATACTCATGCGTAACTATAATGAACATTATATGAAGTGTGTTGAAAGTGACTAACCTTAGGAAGAATTTCACCATTTTTCCCTATCTGCATTTAATTTTGCCCTTGGTCTTTCATGCACAACATGTCCCCTGGTAGGGGTGTTACCATTTAGGTTGTCTTTTATTTTAAATTTAGGAACATTAAATGTAAAGGGTTGAGTTTCAGTCTTAGGTTTTTTCGATGTCCTTCCCACCAAACTACCAACAGGGTAGCCCAGCTTCCGTGGTGGCACTGTTGTTTGGATTGGTATCTTCCCCTGCATTAAAGCGTACAAATAAAAAGGCATTAAAATACGACACAACCTTTGGCCAATGTAAAATTCAGTAACCATAGTAAAGGTTTTTATGACCATACGAACCTTGAAGTTAACAGCCCTATTGTAGTTGCTCATGAAAAGTTTATGGTCACGCATAAAGTTCCCGGTGACGAAAGTAGTTGATTTATTTAGGTCATCAACATCGTCATCTTCTGGGATAAGTATCGTTTCTATGTTTTTCATATGAGCTAACGAAACACGCGCTACAGACGGAGTTTGGCGTGTAGCTATGTAGTGTGTTTCATCCTGTTTGGCATTACCAGAAAGAACAGTTTAATCCATAGGGGATGTACTGTGGCTTCCACAGATGGGAACATGATCTTTTGTATTGAGTGGAGACCTACATGGGTCATCATGCTTAAATTTAGACATACATTGGAGAATCACGTTTAACGTGTGTTCAATGTTATCCAGTCTCTTGTCTATACCCCTTTCGAGTACCTACAATGCGGTACACACACAAAAAATAAGTAACACATACGTGCAATATACATGTACATTATATGAAATTATGAAGTACGTCTTATCTTTATTCGTTCCTCCATGGACTGTATTTTGGCCATCATATCCACGTCTATTGTTAAGTTGTCGGTATTTGCATTTGTGAAACATGTTTCTTCAGATGGCAAAGGCACCTATTCAACATAAATGACTTAGGTATATAATTGAATAAATTGTAAACGAAAAATACATAGAAGAACAAGCAACAATATTGATAGAGTAGAGGTTGACCGCATTATTTTCCGACGAATGTGAGGTTTGTTTGGCACCAATGACATGTGTTCCGCCAAAACCACCTTCATAAACTTCGCGATGCCTGTCATTGTAAAAAGTAACACAAAAGCAAGACAACCTTCAATTCCAAAATATTCAATAAAATATAATGTCAACAATATCCGTAAACATACACAAATTAAAATACCTAGACTCGTCAGCTGCAATCTCTGACTCCATGTCAATGTCAATGGGTCACCGACGGTATGACAACACGTAGGACACACTACAATGACGATTGGTTATTTGCAGACGGAGTATCAACACATATAAACGATACAGACTACCGGAGAGAGTATGAAAAAATAGCCATAATTGTCACTGTTACATACTAAGAACCTATGTGAATGTTGTGCATGGCTGATATGGGCCATGATTTGACAATAAGAGTTGCAAAATTAAAATAATTTGACAAAATCTCGCGTTATTTGAAAAGTGAAAAATTAAAATAACCCTCACTATTACATACCGTCACTTTATAATTTCCCTCTTAAAATTAAAATAATTTGGAACAAAATCTCGCGTTATTTGAAAAGTGCAATATGTGTTGCGAAATTTTTTAAAATAATTTGACAAATGTTGGAAATAGCATTTATAAACAGCTTTATATGCAAAAATTCAATGCGATTAGACACTTAACTTTTGTAGTTCCCAAGGCGACCGTGACATTACACACATAACTTTAGTGGTTCCCAAGGAGAGCTGACCGTATTCAATCCACATACTTGGCTTTTGTGAGGTTGTCGTCTACTACCTCAACCTTCTAAGGTTGTGATATATTCCCCAATAAAATTGACCTAAAATAAAATGGCAAAAAACTACAATTATTAATTGTTAAAATTATGGCTTCAAAACTCTTCAATTATATCGGTTCCAAAACATTTACAGATCCACGTATTTTAACCTTTTACGGAATAGCGAAAAAATTATTTGTGCATGTATATTCAATTTTTAAAAATAATAACCAGCCACAAATGATATAAACATTAAAATGTCCTGATTCGGTAAAATTCCAAAATAACGCAAGCACACATTTAACCGGCATGATCCACAAATGAATATACATGCACACCTAAAAAAGAAAACAACTTCAACAACATGCACAGAACATTACATTGATGGACACTAAACGGAACGTGCCCCAGAAGAGTCGAACTTATTTGCCTTCTTCATCATCGCCAACCGCATGGTTAGTTTCACATTGGCATCCTTCAACGCCTCCACTTCGCCCTGAAGCATCTGAACATTGTAAAAGTTGAAGTCCCTTATTTGCTTTCCAGTACGCTTGCAGAGTTCTTGGGCCAACAACACAGCAACGTCTTCTGTAGCAGCAAAATCATCTTTGCCAAACTTTTCGACAGAAATTATGGGTTCCCCCAATTTCCCTATGTCCACACACGCACAATACCTCCGAAACTGCACATTGTTCACAGTCTTGACCTCGTGCGGCGTAAAGACTGGTTGACCGATTTGAAGAATCACACAAAGTTTCTTCAGTAGTTTTTGCATGCTGTCTTGCAAGATGAACTCTCTGTACGAAGTATCCGCCGCCAAGTTTCGAGGCACCTTCACTGGACTTAAAAAAAAAACATAACCCGTCAGTTAAATCCTCATTCTTCATTCGATTGTGCTGAAGGAATAAAATTAAAAACCACTACACAGTAACAAAATCTAAAAATTTATATGAAAAAACACACATGCAAAAAAATAATTACAAACCCTTTCCCACAAAAAAAACTGAAATCCAAAAATAATATAACAAAGCACAAATCAGAATATGGGACAAATGTTCATCATGAAGGACCAACAAGTTCACGATAATAAATGTTTGCAACAACCACGATGTCATCGCCTTGACACGGCCTGTCGCCGCTACAAAAAAAACATGTATGAACCTCAAAGCCACCGCGACCAGCAATGCCACGCATGCAAAGACAGAAACAATAAGAAATGGACATACATGGATATTAAAGAACTAAAACTCAAAAAGAACTTTGTACAAAAACAACCACTACTCACTGATCCGTTCTCCATTTTCGGATAGTCCAGCGTTGCTCTGTAGGTGGGCTCCTACAAACCCAGGGTCCCGACCATGACGTAGGCAGTAGTCCACAAAAGCCTGTTCAGCTTCATTGTACGAGTCATAGTGCTGGTGACGGCTTTCGCTAAAGTCGACAATCTGCTCAATGGCTTCGCCGTAGGTGAAATAGATACCCGGTTTTCGATCTACGAACACAACATGTACTTTGTTTTCTCCGTTGCCGGACATACCTTCTTGTTGGCTTCACTGATAACGTTAGGGACAGGTCCAGAATAACGAAAGAATTCAAAATGGAGTCTGAGTCACCACAGCTACTGAACTCACGTGTAAAAGCCTCATACATACAAGCACAAGTTACAATAAACCAAACCCTTTAGTAATAGGACCGTTGATTAACACCCATTAAATACTTCCCTATTTACTTTAATTTACCAATAAAGACAAAAACAAAAGGAATCAGAACAGTTTTGTTTATCTTCATTATAATTTTTTTAATAAATTAATATGGATAATGAATTAAACATCTTCGCAAATAATTAAGTCAACAAAATATAATACAAACCTCAATAATAGTACCTAATTATATTTACTTTATTTTAAATATTTATCACTAAATTCAATTGTATTGTTTAATACTATCATAAATTATAAATACTGTAATATATTTTTTGCCATATACAAAACAATATGATTAGGTGGAAATAGGCCACGCCAGGCCAAACTTGGTTACACCTTGGCCTTGGCTTGATTTCAAAACATGAAATTTGGTTTTGCCTTTTTTCCCGTCATAACCTTTTTTTTAGTCTTCATCTTGCCTATTTACAAGCCTAGTTTTGCCAACAACCCTATTAAAAACCATATTTTTTAATAGCAAGATTATTTGTATATAACACTGTAAATCAATTCAGCAAAGTTAAAGAAACAGTTTTTAAACAGAAAATGTCTGAACATCCTTACTTATATTTTCAAATAATTAATAATCATTTTATAAAATTTTCAACGTCATTTTTCAAGTATATGAAATATTATAACATAATTTATTTTAAATATTAATGACTTATTTAAAAAATATTTAGCAATATAATAGCAAAAATTGGAAGATAATATATTAAAGAACAAAAAATTTTATTTTATTCAACATTTAATTTTTTATAACTATGTTCCTCCTCTTCTTTGCAAACATCTCTCATATATCGAGTGTAGCACGTGAGTCCATCGTCAATAACACTACATTAGGGTTAACAATCTTTTATTAACTTTTTAATGATTAATAGTTTTTTTTAATTTAATATCTTTAATAATCACAATTATTAGTTAATAATTTATCACGCTCCAAAATTGCAATTTTATAAAACTAAGAGGTCAAATGTTACAATTACAAATCAAGGACATCAAAATTACAAATTAAATAACTAGGGAGACCAAAATTACAATTCAACCTAATAGTAAAAAAACATATAAGAAGGTATTTTGTGAACTCAACATTATCTAGGAGTTTTATACTTTTATGGTTGGGCTTGTCAAGTATATTTGTAGGGTTAAACATACTTTTAATTTAGTTTAGAAGTTTATCTTTAAAAATATATATTTTAGTGCTTTATATTTTTCATTTTAATGAAAAGACTATTTTTAAAATAATGATTGTTTACGATTTTGTGACAGCATTTTTAAACCTTTTTTAGACCAATTCAATATATAAACTTGTCTCATCAGATTCATTTACATGAAAATGAAATCCAACTAATACTTAGATTAAAAAAAATAGTCATCATAGGACTCACAATTTATTGAATCAACTCGAATATAATTCAAGACTTCATTTTACAATTAACTTATTGAACTTGAGTCAAAGTTAGACTCCTTAAAAAATTATCTAAGCTTATGCTATTTATATCTATACTTGATTAATTCATAAATCAACTAAATTATATACTTATATATATATATATCATTAAATTAATATATACTTAAGCTATTATACATATATTATATCATTAAATTGATATATTAATTTCATATTTGTTTTATTTTGCATAAAATATGGAAAGTAAAAACAGTCTACGTAAGTCATTTAACCTCCAAAAATAAAAACTTAAATTTTTGTTCGCTATCTATATTTATAGGAATTAAACTCTTTTAAACATTAAAATGATTCTAATAAAATGTGTAAACCTCTCTAACGGTTGGTTGTTGGGTCGTTTCAAATCGGACAACATTGCAGTCTTAAGGGCTGCACATTTTTTAAATTCATATTTACAATTAATAATAACTATTTTCTACTTTCTCCTAATGGGATACCCTCATTACAAGTGGAAATATGTCATACAATCTGTCAAGGACCAATGGCCTCACCTGTTTAAGGCATTGCTTCGGCTAGTCTAATCATTAGTAAGCATAAATTTTAGTTTATTAATAATCGCATTTTATACTTCCCAATTAAAAATATGGCCTCACCTATGGCCTCATCTATATTTTTCATTCTTTTGTTTTCATATTGTTTTACTTCAACGCCCAACTTAAACTTATAACATAAATTCCATTTATACAAACATCCTATTTCAATTATTATTATTTTCTGAAAAAAAAACACAATTTTTGATTTTACCAACCTTACAAAACTACCAATCAATTAAAAAAATCCTTTAATATTTTTATTATTCACTTTTCATAATAATTTACATCAACTCAAACTCAAACTTATAACACAACTTTCATTAATATACATTTACATAATCAATTAATATAATTTGTATTATTATTATTATTATTATTTTATGGAAAAACACAAAATTCTAAAATCACAACCTTACAAAATTACAACATCATTAATTGTATTGATTACTTAACATCAATATTTGGTATTTTTCAAATAAATTCAATATTTTTTTTATTTTTTTCATTTTTTTTCTTTTCTATTCCTCTTTTTCAACAATTATCATAATTTTTCCACCATTATTATAAAACTTAAACTATCAACTTTTTTTTTCTAACCCCCAGTCTTTTAATAACCTTTTAATATTTTTGCTACTTCACTGAGCTGCTGTTTGTTGGCTCCCTCCATTCGAAGACACAAAGAATACGGTCAACATTGGAATTTGACACAAATAGACTAAAACCCTGTGCGCCATATGGTGCATTCAATGAGGTGTAGCATAGGTATGTACTATGCCTAACTTAAATAAAAAAACCAAGGGTACTTGTTTTGGGGCAAGATGAAAAGCGAAGATGCAAATCCAATGGTCTTCCTTACTTTCGTAAGATACGAAACTTGTTTGCCTCGCGCATGCTAGACCCCGTCAGGTTTGACAAAAGTGATAACTAGTGTATCTCTTAACTAAGTGGTTCAAGGATCAATTCTTGACTCTTGTTAAAATTTTTATTTATTTGGTGTAATTATATTTTGAATTAATTATGAAAATAGGTAAGTTATCATTTCATATCCAAAGAAATTTTGCTTGAAAACACAATTTTTCCTTCAACATTTTTTTTTTGCTTAGAAGAAATCATGCACAAATTCAGAATTATAGTATTTTGAATTATTTCTTTACATTATTTATTTAAAATCATGCTTCATTTGACGATTTCTTTTTTTTTTTTTTAATATTAAACCAAAACCATCTTTGCAGTGACGATATTGATTGGTTTTATTTTATTTTTTAAATTTTTGAAAATTTATTATGGGTTTTTATTTTAGCATAAAGTTATAAATGATTAAGAAATTTTTTAATTTAAAAAAATATAAGAAAAATAATATGTTAATAATAAAATGATAAAAATTTAATACAACTTAAATAGTGTACACATACTAATTACACATGAAAAAAAGATAAAGTATTACAAGATATTTTACATAATTCGTTGTCTATATGGACAATTACCTCAATGATGTCCTTCATTGCGACATATTGAACATATTTTAGGCTTATTTGGAATTGGTTCATGCATTTCATTATGTATGTGATTAGTACTTGGTCTCCCTGATTATTTTCGATGCATTTTAGGGTCAAGAACAAATTTTGGACATGTATATTGAGACTTGTAGTCCTCATTTCCAAGGGAGTGGAATTAAAGTTCATAAGCCTTGTAAATGTTTTACAACTTGTACACAGGATCAACAAACATGTCAATCGTAAATGGCAAGAGGAACATGCAACAATAACATGAGAGCAAGGAAGTCACAATGCCTGAAATTTTCCACAGTCGCACCACTATTCATTCAATTTAACAGTATAGGCCATTGCTCGCTGACCTACATTGGGATTTGCTAGCTCTTGCACCTCAAACTCACATGTTTCTCGATTGTACCTTTGCACATGATGTATCCCAGCATGACATTGATTTCTTGCAACATAACAACTACCTCTTCAGGGTAGTCATGTCCTGCTTGTAACATGCATTATGCATGCATCCCTATTTCAACAAACCACAATTTTATTCTTTCAAATGTTGTATTCACCAAGGCACATATAGGAAGGGCTCGCGCTTCTTTTAAAATAGAATTCATTCACTCAGCGAGATTGGTTGTCATATGTCCATATCTCCTATCACCATCATAGGACTGGGTCCATTTTTCCAATGAAATGTTTTCTAACCATTCTATGACTTATCGAAACTCTTTTTTCATAGCAAACAATTTTGGTTCGAGTCTTGGTAGCTTCATTTTGTATCCTATGAAAAAACATGAAATCAATTGAGTAAATAAACAGGTCATTAAAATAAATAAATACATAAGTAAACAACAAAAATATTTACCCATATTAATGACTTGTCTTTTTAGGTCAACATTATGAAACCTTTTGTTAAAGTTTGAATCAATATGTTGAATGCAGTACACTGATTTTAAACACGATGCATTCCATCCAACTTCTTGTGATCGTAATGCTGGTAACAAATCGGATCCTTTGTCTGGTATGATGCATAAATTTTGTTAAGGTGTGACATATGCTCGCAAAATATGGAAAAACCACATCCAAGATTCCTTTGTCTCACATTCAACAATTGCAAATATGAGTGGAAACATGTTTCGATTTTAGTCTTGTGCAATGGCAGTCAATAAAGTAACATGATATTTCCCTATTAAAAATGTGTCATCAACTTGCACAACAGGCTTGCAATATTTAAAACCTTCGATGCACGACTTAAAAAACAAAAACACATGATCCAAAATGAAACTAGATGAGTCTTCTACACCATCGACAATGTTAGGACTTGTGATGTATCAAACAATTGTACTTGGTACACGTTCTTGGACAAGTTGCATCCATCTAGGTAGATCATTATGTGAATCTTCCTAGTCTCCGAATTCCATGACAAGTGCTTTTTGTTTTGACATCCATATTTTTTGTATGCCATAGTATAACCATGGAAACTTTTTATATCTGCAATCAAAGATTTAACTAGGATAGAAGGATTTGATTTTACCAACTCATAAATACAATTAGCAATTTGATTGGAGCCTAAGTTTTGGTGGTCACGATAAATCACTATTGCAATGCAAGTGTGTAGACCTTCAATATTTTTTTATCTCCCATTGCTTACGAATTTTACTAAATGATGTCCTAATCCACCTCTGACAACCATTGCCAAAGTGAATACACCGACTAATGTACCTGTCAACCTTAGACTCCTGAACAAAATAGTGGAATCCATGATTATAATAAAATTGCTTAATTGCGATGACAATTACTTCTTTTGATTCAAAAGGCATGTCTTCCCAAATATTGCTATTGACATTCATATTGGCAAAATGATTTGAAAACTCTAGTTCTTCCGATGGTTAACTGTTAAAGTTATGGTAAAAGGAAGACATGTTTATATCTTCTATGTCTTGGTCTACTTCATCAGGGACTTCATTCTGAAGGTTGTCCTCACTAAACTCTTCTACATTGTCCCTAATGATTGGCTCTTCCACAAAAGACATTGAACTACCACCAAAGTTAAATGTTTCCATTTGTCAATACAAACAAAGACAATGTTTCATTACTATATACAAATCATTGAAATATATAAAAATAAACATAAGCTAACTAAATACAAGAAATTTAACCATTTACTTTTATTGGAAGATTCGATCGAAATTATCTACAAGTGACCAGAAACCTTTGATAAGCAACTGCCATTTAAGTTCTAAGAAATTCTCCTGGCTTTGAAAAATTCAAGTGAAAGCTCTCGGTGTGAACCTCATAAAATAGAGCATGGCTAGGGTAATAAAACTACTAAAATCGATCTTGAATATACGATTTTGGCAAGATTAAAATCATGCTTAGATGCACCATTTTTCCACACTAAAATTGTGCTTAGATGCACGATTTTGCTAAAAATGAAATCGTGCTTGGGTGCACGATTTTCCTATACTAAAATTGTCTTTGAAGCTATGATTTCAGCTTCTCCCTCCATGTGCTCTGCGTGTGTGCATGAATGGTTCTTCATGGATTCCAACTCACGAATTCCATAGCTTCATAAAACTGTTCTTCAAGGTTGGATTCCTCTGGTAAGATTCCTTGCATGCATTCATCAAATCATCTTACGTTAATTAGCTAGCAAGAATCTTGCTATGGTTGCTAGCTAATGTTCTTCGTTCCATCAATGTGAAAGAAAGACTAGGTTGAGCTCATGTGCAGCCAAAAGAGGACATAACTTGAATCATTGTATCATCAACTCAGGTACAACTTCAATAGTTTTGCAACCGTTAAATTTTTTTGTTGTATTCTCAAAGTTTTGAATCATTATTACATGTGATAGTTTTTTTTATCATTAAAATGTATGTTAAAGTTACAATAATTCCAAAATAGATCGACATATATAACAAGCGCTTAGGTTTTATTCTTGGCATCCAAAATAAATTTCATCTTCTATCGTCCAACATGTGCTCTCCTTCATTTGTGTTTCCTTCCTTTCTCTCTACATATACCATTAAGTAATTTTGTTATTTTTATTTGTTTCTTATTTTTTAATAAAATAAATATAATTAGTAAATTCATATTCATTTTTTATACATGAATTTGCTTAATGTGCAGGTATGGCAAACAATCAAGGAGGATCAACATATCTATCATTATTGAGGTTACAACATAATCATGTTACAAGAAAAATTTGGGAAGGAAACAAGAGACTCATCCGCCCTAAGCGTCATGCAATTTAGGTAATCAAACACTTAAAGTTGTTAGATCCCCGCATAAGACATTTGATCAATGAAGTTGGCTTTGATCACATGCTTGTCATACCTTAATTCTGTCCGGGTATAAAAAAAAGGAAAAATGGAAAACAAATATATATATATATATATATATATATATTAAAAAAATGAAAATGAAAGAAAAAATTATTATTTAAAAAATGGGGAAAGAAAATGTAAAGGGGAAAAAATTATATGAAAACAATAAAAGGGAAAGAAAACGTAAAAGGGGAAAGAAAAATATAAAAAAAAGGAAATAAAATGTAATAAATAAATAAAAAGGGAAAAAGAGATAACAGAAAAGAAAAAGAAAAAAAGAAAAGGAAGGTGATAAACCAGAAAAAAATAATAATAAAAAGGGAAAGAATAAAGAGTTAGAGGGAGAAAGAACACTATAAAAGAGAGAGGTCAGAATACAAAAAACAAACAAATAAAAAACTGAAGAGACACATATCCCAATAAGGCAAAAAGAATCAACAACGTCGGATCATTTGGTGCTACAGCCAGAGAAAGAGGAAGCGTCTCTAGGTATCCCCTCATTCCTTCCCTCTCCTCTCTTCTTCTCTCCTTACCTCTTCCTTCTCCTTTCTTCACCTTTTTCTTCTCCTCCTTCGTTTTTTTGTCTAAAATAAAATAAAAAAACTATTTACAACATTATTTTTAAATATACATCCCTAATCTTTTGGGCCTGACCTATTTTGCTACTGAATAAATATTACTATTTACACCCACATTTCACACATACACTTCCATACCTTTTGGGCTTCGAATTAAATAAATACTGCTAGTCACACCCCCATCTTTTACATACACACCTCTTACCTTTTGGGCCTGGCCGCTTCTTGTCACACCTCTATATTTTACACATACACCCCTTACCTTTTGGGCCTGACTTATTTTCTTGTTAAGTTTAAATTAAATAAATATTGCTAGTCAAGGTCCAATTCCTTAACATCTCTTTCAAAAAGGATAAAATCAACCCAACACAAGCTATTTTCTATCAAAGAACTACGTAAGTCAGATTTCCTCATTGCACTTGGGGATACGTAGGAGTGAGGACAAATCCATTGTCGACCTAAAAAACTAAAAAAAATATAAAATTTTCTCTTTTCTAAAATGAAATTTTGATTTCTTCTTTTGAATGAACAAAAATAAAAAAGATATAATTCATGTTCTTAAGGAAAGATAAATAACTAAAAAGTTACTTTATTTTTAACACACTTGATTAAAGGTTGTCGTCTTCATGACGAACACGTGGGGTGCTAACACCTTACCCGTGCGTAAATGACTCTCGAACTCTTTTTCTCTCAAATCGTAGACCATTCCTTATCTTTTGGTTTTTCTGATGTTTTCATTAAATAAACATTGGTGGCGATTCTCCTCAAGTTTTCTTTTTTAGGAAGACTCTTTGTCTTCTTTTTTTTTTATCACCGTCCCGTCATGGCCAGAGATGTTGCGACAATGCTGAATATTCAAAACATAGACATAAATCATCATTTGATAAAAACTATAGTGGAATGATTACAATCAAAAGAGGTTATTTGATTAATAACAATTATGTTGAATATCTTTAATCCGCATCATGTATGCTAATGTATTTTTTATTATAGTTTTTATGGACTCCTTATCGCAAACATGCAATAAGTTGATTAATAAATGTTCTCTCGTTGTTCCGTGCAATCGTACCTCTCATATGTTTCACAATCGTGGAGTTTCATCAAACATATCGGGTCATGAAATAATTTGGCTTTTGCCAAACTATTCCACTTGACCCATTAAATCTAGATCAACTCCACAAAGAAGATATGAGAGGAAGAACATACAAATATTGCCCTTAATATCACCAAAGGTGGACTGTTATGTTGAATGATCGTCACAATCGTATAATTCAAGGTCAACAGTATGATGGACATAGACATTTGCATGAAAATTCATAATAAATGCAATGATATATTTCAAGAACTATACGATACATATCACCTCAGGAGTCACCACCTATAGAGGAAGTAAATAACATATATTTGATAAATAATATTTTTATAAATACTTAAATATTGTCTCTAATTATTCATTCTTTTTCCAATATGATGAACCACAAGCAGAACCCAGTTTTCCATAACCCACAACACAATGTAGTTATTAACCTGTCAGGTTTTCAAGATATGTGTCTCTCTCACCATCAACAATCTGTTGGGCATTCCAATTTTTAACAAGTGACCTTCTCTAGTTATATGCCCCAACATTTACAATTTGTTGGACAATCTACTAATCAACAACATGACTTCTTCTACTAAATAGGTCTAATCATGATGGTCAAACTTTTCAACCATTAGGGTTCTCATCATATACCTCTCAATTTCCATTTCATCAAGTTCCTTATATTTCTAATATTTTTCCTAGGCGATCAAATATTTTGTCACTTATTCCATGACACCACTGTTTGCATACAACTCAACACCATCAATGGATTGTTATCATCCCACATTGCCTATTTAGATGAGAAACAATGTTGATGACGATGAAGATAACAATAATGATGATAGTAGCAATTTTGTGGTCAGTGAGGACGACGATGCTCAAAATGATGATGATGGTAATGATGATGACGTTCATCATGCCAAATGGGTAGACATGATGCTACTATGACAAGGGGAGTACAACCAACTCGATGCGATCGTAAACTAAGAGGAGGACAACCAAAACCTACTCAACAACAACAAGAAGGAAGACCACGACGCCACACAAGAAGACTTACATGTGGGACATCCTCCCACAAATAAACATTTTTCTTTCAATATATGTAATATATTGTATCTTTATTTATAATATTATCAACAATCTCAAGTGTTTCTGAATTACCCAAATTTATTATTATAATCGTAATTTAAAACAACTTTTATTTTAATTTAAATTTAAATACCACAATTGTATGCAAAAATTAAAAAATAAAAACTCATTATAAATTATAAATTCACAATTTTTTTTACAATAAAAGCCAACCCAAAATCGTCATTCACAACATGATTTTTGTTTGATATTTTAAAAAAGTGAAATCACCAATTGAAGGATAATTTTAATTTAATTATGTAAAAAAGAATTCTAAATAACAAATTTGTGAATACATACAAGATATCTTCATTACAAAAGCCTACCAAACCAAAATCTTGCTTCCAAGCACTATTTCTTTGTATATAAAATCGTGTTTCAATTGACAACTTATTCATTCTCGTAATTCAAAATATACTCATTCTGGAAATTTTGAAAAAAAGATTACACTAGATGGGTAAAAATGTCGGCCCTTAGGTACTATGTAAATTATGTTGGAAGGAAAACATTCACATTAAAACATTCACATTATGTGCACTCACGGTCCATGATAAAGATTAGTTATTACTTTCAACAGGAATTACTTCATACCAATATCATGATTAGAAAAATAAATAAATAAAAGATTTGTTTTTTATGGTAAAGTCTAACATGTTTGCTTGTTCCTTCCTCCCTTTTTTTTCTTTGTAGGAGAATAATTGTCTAATTATTAATTTTATATTTTCCTTTTCTCCTCCTCCCTTTGTTGAAGTGAAAAATTAAGTCTAACCTAAAATATGTTAATCTAACCATTCTCTCTCTATATAAATTAGAATAATTATTTTAAATGGGGTCATTTTTATTATTATTCTTTAACAAAAGTATTTTTAAATATTTTTCTTCAAGGAGAACATTTTCAAGAATTTCTTCTTAACTTTTTATCTCTTTTAATATATATATTTTTTTCATTTCTAAACTGGACTTCATTTTTTAAAAATAATTTCTAAATAGTTA
>PYAF01000484.1:329215-348301 GCA_007407185.1 Glycine tomentella | reverse complement strand
AATTAGTGTTAATAATTTTTGAGTTCATAATTCATTAAGAGAATATTCTGTGTAATTAATTGTTTTTTGTTCATATTTCATTAGGAGAATATTTTGTATAATAAATTTTTAATTTGATATTTCATTAGGGGAATATAATACGAAATATTTTTATTTTTTAGTTTGTAGAATATGATGTAGGAAATATTGAGTTGAATGTTTGTATAAAAAGATAGTTGTAGAAAATATTTAATAGGAAATATTATTGTTTTTAGAAAAATAAATATATTTGTAAAAATGTTTTGTATACTAACCAATTTATGCCATAATATAAATTACGATTTTCTTTGGATGAAATTTTAGAATTGAATTAAATTTCATTATGGTGGAGGTTATAAAAGTCCATCTTGGTCCACGTGATGAGTGTTTATTACTTTTCATGCGACACATGTGTCGCAATTTGTTTGGAGCAATAAATTGATTCGTGTTTTACGAACAAGGCGAGCCCAACGACAACAAAGCTAAGGTCATGAAGGGTAACAACATAATGAGGAACAATTTGAACCTACAGTCAT
This sequence comes from Glycine tomentella, assembly GCA_007407185.1. Lineage (NCBI taxonomy): Eukaryota > Viridiplantae > Streptophyta > Magnoliopsida > Fabales > Fabaceae > Glycine > Glycine tomentella. Next base: position 347,747 of record PYAF01000484.1, on the reverse strand, counting down.
TCCAGTTCAAATCAGGGATTTATTGGACCAAGTTCATTTTCTTGCCATTGCACAAATCACATTTTCCCTTTAAGATAATTACTTCATTTCGGCACTTGTTGAGTGTTGGAGACCAGAGATCCACACATTTCACATGTCAGTTGGTGAGTACACAATCACACTATACGCATACGCATAACTACAACTATCGAACTTACACATTCCCATTGAAGAACCCCTCATTGTGATTGCTTATGACATACAATAGTCAGGTTGAACACTTCTGCGAGTCTCATTCATAGAGGATGAGTTATTGAAGTGAACAATGTGTACGAAGGATGAACCATCAATCTGGTGGGGAACAAAAACACCACGGTGTCTATTGATGGATGCATAATTTAATATTTTATGTATTTTAATTGTATTACATAACCTAACATAGTACAATTAAAGTCATGCATAACTTGAAATAGTACAATTAAACACATTATGTTGACATTGAAAAGTGGTAACAAAGGACACTCTATACAAACCCCATTAATTCGTAACATCTACTCGTAGTAATGGAAACAAATCAACATTTTCAATTTATTGTGTTCTTAGTTGCTCACTTATTTATAGAGCATATGTAAGCCAAAACACTACAAAGGAGGTGCCACTTTGATTTTTGCTTCCTTTTTAAAATAATTTCCACCTTCCTCATGGGGCTCGTGGAACAACAATACCAAAGGTGGCGAGTGTGGTTTGATACAAATCAATAGGAGGCGTCACTCTAACTTTTGCTTCTTTTTAATGGGACAAGGTGGCACTAATGTGTGATTTTCTACATGCTCAATAGGATGTTCCACTATGTCCATTGCTACACAAAAAAAAATAATTTAAACCCAGGGATTTGCTTCCCCTTAAAAAAGTTATTTTAATACCTCATGGGATGCATGGTCAATCAAGAAAATTTCTGGAAAAAAATACACTTCATCCCTACTTATAAGATCCTTTCAACTAAAACCCTAACCCTTAACAAAAGTAGTTAATTTAGTTAATCACATTACATTTGTCAATTACTTGTATTATATTCCAACATTACCCTTTTCTTACCTCTCTACCCACTTAATTGATTGTCATTAATGTTTTGAGAGAGAACAATTAACTAAGATTAAGTAAGGAAAACAATTAATTAACGCATCTAGAAATTAGAAAATAGTCTTGTACAAAATGGCAAACAAATTTCTCAAAAGGGTGTTATAATTAAGGACGAAGGGAGTATAACCTAAGATTTCAGACATTATGTTCGTGCCAACAGAGTTAAATTGTGTTCTTTGTAGACATGTTTTTCTTCAAATGAGCACACCTATAACAAACATAATCACAAAATTAGGCATAGTACAACTATAAACATATCAACATGGATAATTGATAAACACCATAAAATATTTCTTAAGATTTCAACCAACAATTATCTTGTCATATATAACACCTTGGCGACGATTTAGAATTATGCAAATCCTGTATTAATTCTTGTCTTGTGAGGACGTACATTTGATAGTTTTGCATATAACTCTATTGTCCCTTGCTTTGATATTGATTGAACACGGATAACATGATTCGCACATGCTCGTCATTTTTTAGAAATCAAATGAATTATAATGAAAATGATCGTGCTGGACTGGAACAGGATGTTAATAGTATATCTTAGTCACTTATTTATCATCTTCCACCATTAATACATCTTTAGTCTTTCTCTTCAATTGAACATACATAGAATTTTCAATACTCTGAAAGGAATGGGTTGGTCATAGGTGAAGTAAGTGTTGTGCTCATTGCTTCCTATCTCGCCGTCATGGTAAACAAACGCAAATGATGAATTGGTGATATTTTTGGTACAGATTTTGCCTAAAAAAGCCATTTATAAGTATAACATAACAAAATATTTGCTTTCTTTGCAGCTGATATTATTTCATTCATATATAGAACGATAATTATATGAAACATGCGTAGAACAAATTTAAATGTAGATTCTTAATGTAATAATAATACTAACTTTAAAATAAATAATAGTGGTATACCTTTCTTTCTAGCAATATTGTTCCTCGATGACACTGTTACATGAGTTCACGCGTGCTACAACAAAATAAATCCCCCTACATTGCACAATATGCTATGAAAAATGGTTGCAGAGTCATGAAAAAATTGATTTTAGGGGTAGACTTTGTGCTACTGGTATGGCCAAACTACAAAAATTTCATAAGCTAAGGGACATAGACACAATACAGGGTCATATATACATATATAAATCACCCTCGTGGACAGTGTGTGGATGATAGATGCACAAGAGGCACCACCCTAAGGCTTGCCACCAATTAGAACAGAAGGTGCCACCCTGTGCTACTTCTTCAATATTATATATTATTTTTCACCTCGTGGACAACGAGGTACATACAAGGTGCCACAATGTGCTTTTCCTTCAACAATTCTCATTGGAGGTGTCACCTTATGCTTTTTCTTCAACAATTCTTATTGGAGGCACCATCCTAGTCTTTTTCTTATTTTATTTAATTTCAAAAAAATACTTTACAAAAAAATGTTACTAAATCAAAATTTGACTGTTTGCTAGTATATATTTCATGATTGTGAGAGAAAATGTGTCAACCTACTTCATTTCTTCCTCTTTAATTCCATCGTTAGTTTTACAAAAAAAAATTGTTATTTTTTTAACAACGCTTTTGTTTTTAACAATGAGTTTTGTCATTGCCTTTATTTATTGGAATGGTAAAAAATATTTAGGACTAGAGGGGGTTACATTTGAGGGGTCTAAAAGGGGTATTAAAATAAATTTGAATATTTGTTACGAAAGCTTAAAAAAAAAGTTTGCGAAAAACTTAATTTGTGTAATGATCAAGTAATCAATAAGTTTACATGTAGATTCCTTGCTACTCTAAATCCCCTTAAGTATGATGCACTTGAAGGTTATGATGACGAATAAATTCAATGAATGATAAATGCTTTTCAACAAAATACATTTATAACTAGAATTGAGTTTTATGTCGACATTGACCAAGTGGGTAGCTGGTCAACCCTGGTTGCCATGATGAATTGGTTGGGTTGTTCCATAACACCTGGTAATAACAACGTTTTCCCTCCAAATGTTTCCACAAACATACACTAGCATGTGACAAATTTAAGTCATTAGTATCATCGTGAAGATGATGTTCATGGTATCCATGATGACTCCGATGAGGATAATGGAGGTGAAGATGCTGGGAATCTAGAAGAAAATTCTTCTGACACGAAAGATGACAGTGTCGAACCCATTAATAACAAATGACACGATACATAACACATATTATTTTACTTTCTTTTGATTTAACAAGCTACAAGTATTTACTACTAATTATTTTCACTTTACGAGTCAAACACAACAACCACTATGGGGTTCGTCATCACAGTTTTCCAACGTGAATTGAGATTATGTTGACCAAGAGATGGATGTCCCAGGCTTGGATATGCCTGGTTCGTGGAAGATTAATGTTGAGCTCTATGTAGGGTTACATTTCCATTCAAAACAAGATGCACCAAACGTTCCAAACTGTTGAAAGTAGGCCAACAAAACTTGAATTAAAATGTCCAAGAAGTGAGGTTAGATGTTCTCGGAGAATGAGAGCTTCCTTGTCTCAAAGGAATGACAAATGGACAGTAAATAAATGGGCGGTCCACATCAATGTATCAATGTTAACTTAACACAAGATCATGCGAACCTCACATCACAACTCATCATCAACAACGAGATTCTTAGTATAATATCAATTTTGTATTTGTGTTAAGCATGATCATTTTTTAAAATATAATTATGTTTTTGTTGCATCCATGATTGAGAATGACTCATTTGTGTTCATATCCATGATTCAAGAATGCATTTCAAGCCAAAAACAAGTTAAGATATTGTATCGTAAAGCAAGAAAAGCTAAACAAATAGCTTTAGCAAGGGTTTACAAAGATTGGGAAGAATCGTACAATCTATTGCATAAGTGGTTGGAGTGGATGGTTCGAAAATATCTAGGTTTTGCTTCTTTTTCTTCTTCTTTTGTTCTTATTTTTTTAACGTATTTTGAATTTTGCAAAAATGCACGAGTTTCCTTCTGTTCTTCACGAGTTCGCACGAGGATTTCCCTTCTTTTGTTATTCACGGGTTCGCACGAGTTCCTTTCTCTTATCTTCTTTTTCCCTTTTTCTTTCCCTTCTTCCCTTTTTCTTCTGCTATTACATGTTTATTGTATTTTGATTTTTGCAAGTTGAAGCTAAAGAGCAACCTGAGATTTCCAAGGCTTACTCTGTCTTTGTTGTTCCTTTCTTTGCATTCTACAAGGTATCGTTATCAATTATGATGCACTCTTAATGAAAATTATGTTATTGTATTAGTATTTCTCTTGTCTGTTGTCCAATAGATTTTTTTTTGCTTACTACTTAGGTAGTGTGAATTTCAAATTAAATGACAAAGTGGGTCCTAAGCTAGTTAATTTCAAATTTTTGTGCTTACTACTTAGGTACTGCTTATTGTTTAGGTAGTGTTACATATTTTCGAAATAATTGTTAAAGAACATATAATACTAAATGATTTTTGTAACAATACAAAATTTGTCTAAATATACTTCATAAAGGTTATATTCTAGTGTTTTGGTTGTATTCAAATTTGTTTTGGTTGTATAACGGTAATAACCCTATGAGATTTTGAATTATATTTTTGTTTGGTTGAGATTTTGGATTATTTCAAGGTTTTATAAATGGTAGATATTAATTGAGATTTTGGATTATATCTCAATTTTTTTTAATTTAGCCAGACCCGACCCAACCTAGCCTGTGTAAACCCTAGTTGACTATTTTTAGTGAAGTTTTTTTAATCACATTTTTTTTATCTACAATATTCGAATTTGAAACATTTCTTTAAGAAATTTGAGCCTAGTTCACACCAACTACATGTTAATGCAATTGTACGGTTTTAATCCGATGTGAGTCTTATGCGCTAGTTCAAATTGATTTCCTGCACTAGTTTTCACCAACTTTAGTTTTTTCTTCTTCTGAATTTTATTGGTTCGAAATGAGATGATTTTTTACAATTAACAAATTGATCAATTCCCAAATCCTAATCAAACCAATCAGTGTGATTCCTTCTTTAAAACATTGATCTATATTGAAGGTGGAATTTTAGTACTGGTATGCCTTTCTTGGATTCTAGTTTGATAATAGTAAATTGTTGTATCTATAACTTAAAACTATACTTATATATAATTAAAGATAAATGTTTTTTTAATTACAATAAATACTATAATTAGTCATTTAAAAAATTTATTTATAGACAAATATATATGACCATGTTTAGTATATCTATAGCACAAAGTAAAAGGTTTTGTTAAAACAAAAAAAAATGTGGAAAAAAATCAATGGAGAGCAAAGTAAATAGTAAAATGAAAACATTCTTAAATAGTAAGATAGATATAGATGATTCATCCTAGTCATCCATTTGATATGGTCTAAATTAAAAGGCTAAAAAGTTATTTTTTAGATTATAAATTAATAATAACAATAAAAGGTTATATCTATAACTTGTAGCTACAATCGTTTTTGAGCCTATAGTATCTAGAGTAAGTCTATATCTAGAGTCTAAAGTAATGCTTTTTAGTTTTTAGTAATAAGAAATGTGTGACAAAAATAGTAAGAAACAAAGGGGCAATAAAAAAGTAATCTTTCAAGACAATTGTTAAAGAACATATAGTGCTAAATGATTTTCGTTATACCATGGGTCCTAAGCCTTCAATTTGTTACTATACCAATAAAAATTTGACTAAATATACTTCATAAAGGTTATATTCTAGTGTTTTGGTTGTATTCACATTTGTTTTGGTTGTATAGCAGTAATAACCCTATGAGATTTTGGATTATATCTTTGTTTGATTGAGATTTTGGATTATTTGAAGGTTTTATAAATGATAGATATTAATTGAGATTTTGGATTATATCTATGTTGTTTTTAATTAAGTATATGATGTTATTGATATTTTTCTTTTATATTGCACATGCTGTCTTAGACAAATGGCAAATAGAAGTTGTATTGGAAGTGTCAATGCCTCAAGTCCTCTGCCACCACCTCCTCATTCTCAATGTTCTATTGAATGTGCACTTGTTGAAGCTCCACAACTATTAGAACAAGTGCCAGAGGTTCCTACACAACATGGACCAGAAGCTCCATCTTCACAAGTAAAGGTGCTAAAAACTCCTTATAGTGTTTGGGTTCATTTTGATAGGGTAAATGATAATGCTTTTTGCAAGTATTGCTACAAATCATATAAGGTTAATAGTTCTAAATATGGGACCATTAATTTGATAAATCATGCGAGAGACTATCAGAAAAACCCTAACAGGCAAGTTGATAAGAAACAAAAGACTATTGCTCTTGGAAAGGGATGTGAGGGTGACCCTAATGTTGTTAGTATGAAACTTGTTGAATTCAATCAAGAGCGAACTCTTATAGCACTTGCAAAGATGACAATTATAGATGAACTACCTTTTAAATTTGTTGAAAATGTAGGGTTTAGGAAGTTTATGAAAGAAACTCAACCCTATTTTAAAATTCCTTCTCATGTGACTCTTGCTAGATATTGCATTTTAGTGTTCAATAATGAAAAATAGAAGTTGAAATACTTGTTGTCTACAAATAAACAAATGGTTTCACTTATAATTGATACATGGACATCAATCCAAAATATGAATTACATGTGTGTGACAACTCATTATATTGATGAGGCATTTAGGTTGCATAAAAAAATATTAAAATATTGTTTGATTACCGACCACAAAGGTGAAACCATAAGGATAACACTAGAGAATTGCTTGAAAGAATGAGGGACTAAAAAAATTTTTTAAGTAACAATGGATAATGCAAGTGATAACAATGTAGCCATTTTATATTTAAGTAAAGGTCTAAGTGTTTGGAATGGTCATACTTTGTTGAATGGAGAGTTCATGCATATGAAATGTTCTGCTCACATTTTGAATTTGATTGTGAGTGATGGGTTGAAGGAAATTGACTCCTCAATTAGTAAAATAAAGGGATGCATGTAAGTTTGAGAGATCTTCTCCAAGTAGGTTGACAACTTTTAAGAAGTGTGCGGAGGAAGTTAGTGTGAATTCTAAGGCAATATTAACACTTGATGTGTCAACTAGGTGGAACTCCACTTATTTGATGTTAGATGTTGCTGGAAAATTTGAACAAGCTTTTTATCGCTTTAAGTATGTTGAGGCTGCATATGTGCTCACTCTTCTTACTAGTGAAGGAGGATGTCCTAAAGAGGTTGGCTGGAAACGTGCTCATGTTTTTGTGAGTTTTTTCAAGGTTTTCTGTGATGCAACTCTTTCTTTTTCTGGTTCATGGCATGTTACAACTAACAGTTTCTTTAAGATGTTGGTTAAAATTCAGAAATCCCTGAACCAGTGGAGGCACAATGATGATCCAGTGATACAAAAGATGATAGCTAATATGCAACTGAAGTTTAATAAGTATTGGGAAAGTGGTGAAATCAACCATCTTTTATTCACGAAACAAATTTGAGTATATTGAATTATGTTTTAATTAAATGTATGGTGTTAAGAAAATCAAAGACATGATGATAAAATTGGATGATCTCATCAAAAAAATTGTTTGCGGAATATACAATACAACATCCCATTTCCATTAATAGTAGTACTTCTAGTACTCTAGCTTCAAACATTGCCTCAACAACTAATGCAAATAATGGTGATGAGGATGAGGATTAGGGCAATCAATTTAGATTGAAAATGAAGAAAAAACATGGTGAGGAGAAAATGAATGAGTTTGAAAGGTATTTGGAGGATGAGATTGAAGAAGACAACCCTAGATTTGACATTTTGACATGGTGGAAAATGAAAGCAACCAAATGTCATGTTCTTTCTTTCATGGCTAAAGATATACTTGCCCTTCCAATGTCTATTGTATTATTTGAGTTGACATTCAACACAGGAGGTCGAGTACTTGATCCATTTCTTAGTTGCTTGAGTCCCACTACGGTTGAAGCTTTGATTTATGCCCAAAATTGGCTCAAAACTGGTAAGCAAAATGTTAATGATTTACGAGTTAAATTAGATGAAACATAAAAGGTTGAATTAGGTATGAAAACTCGTAGTTTTTTTTCATTTGTTTACAATATTCTTATCTAATAATTTTTTTAAATTTTTTTAGAGTTGTATGGTTTGCCTTTAAATACTACTAATGTTGGGACTGATATTAGGACTACTATTGGGACATCTAGTATTGGGAATTAGGACCACTAGTTCTTAAGGTAATATTTCACTGCTTTAAATATAAATGTTATGTGAGAGAGGAACTATTGGATATTTAACAAACATGTAAAATGTGTGTCTTATTTATTTGAATTTTGTTATTGATACAGACTTGCAAGGAGTGTGGTGTGACATCATGGTTGTCCAATTGCAGTATTCGAGCAACTGTCCAACATTGGATCTTATGGTTTTCCAAGTCCAACAAATTGCACTATTTTCAATTTTACTTTGTATTATACTATTAGTTTTTGTTGTCCAACAAACTGCATTATTGCTTTCAGTTTTATTTTGTATCACTATATTCAATTTGTATTAATTTTTGTGCAATTTATTCAAATTTAAATTTTGCAAAATAAAATTATTTTTAAAACGTTATGACCCAACCCAACCCATTCATGACGGGGTTGGTTTGGTAGAAAAATTGTCAAATCCAACCTAATCTAATCCAATTTTTTTTATTGGGTTTGATGATGGGTTTAACCAAACCCGCCCCAACCCAACCTGTGTACACCCCTAGTTAAGGTAACACACGACATATTGGTTCACTATTTTGTGCGAAAAGGTGTGCCTGGTCGACACTACTGCAAGGTTGCTAGATGCCCTTGGAAAAAATCATGCTGAATCTTATGTGTATCATGTAAAAGATACAATATCGGAAAGACAAAATTTGATGTTGAGAAGTCGTTCAATCATGTCACACAAATGGAAGGAAAAACATGATATGCTATATTGAACGAACGTTATGGCGATTATGGAACTTTTCAAGCTTCCAGATATCCTTGCTACTATGTTATCACAGTGTGTGCCTATGTCCATATCAACCCATATCAGTATGTATACAACGTGTAGAAAATCGAATACATCATTGAAGCCTATTTGGGCAACTGGAATCCCCTTGGCTTTGAGGAAACCATTCCGGAAAGGAGTGGACCTATTATTGTTCCAGATGAATCCAAAATATGTGATATGGGTCGACCAAAATCTACACACATAAATAACAAAGTGGGTTTGACAGAATCAATCTCAACGTACACAAACATATAGCAAATGCAGGCATCAAGGCCACACCAAGACTAATTGTCCATAAAACTGAGATCATTGTGTCCATTTTAATTTTAATGCATTTTGTTGTTCTTAGTTTTTTCTATTTTCAATTTTTTTTTCTGCCTATAATATCATTATTTGTTTTTGTAAAACAAAAATCAATATCTTTACTTTAAAAGGGAAATACAATAAATTATCAAAATATAGAAAACACATGAACATTACTTAAATATTATCATCTTTTCAAATAAAATGAACGAAATACAATATTAAAACTTAAAAATATTAACACATAAACAATAACCCTAATCACTAAACTACAATCTCAAATAAAATAAACTAAATACAATATTTGAAATCGTCCACCCAATCCCATAATTAATTCAAAATGTACCCATTCTAGTAATTTTGAATAATAAAAAAAGCCCCATTAGGACTATACCCTAACCATAAGCTCTAAACATTGAAACAAAGCTGGTGAAGCACCACTAGGTGGCGTCTCCTGTGGCAATCATTAGCATGGCGCTACCTGATGAAACATCATAGTATGGTGCCTCCTATTCATGTTTTTTAGGGGAAACGAACTCAATGATAGCATGGGTTAGGGTGACGCTTCCCGTTAGAGCATGTTTGATTGATGACTTCTGTATCCTATTCATTGATCCACCTAGGTAAATAATTTTTTTTAGAAAAACTAAAATGGTTAATAAGCCGGCCAATGGCCCAATTTAAGAATAATAATAATAAAAAAAGCAAACGAAAGAGAAAATCACAACACAACACAAAGCAAAAGCAATAGCCATCAGAAGAAGACAGCCAATGGGTGGAAGATGGAGAACCCTCTCTTTGTTCTATAACCGCATAACCACTTCTTCTTCTTCTTCCAAACCCCACTTTCCCTCCTTCTACCGCTCCCTCTCTCTCGCCGCCGCAACTTCTGAAATACCCGACCCGGATCCAATCGGGTTCGGAGCCCCGGAACTCGACCCCTGCGTCAAAATCCCCGTCAAAGCCTATTTCCTCTCCACCAGGTACCTCCCCAATACCCTATCTTTTTCAAGTTCCTTAGTTTCTCTCGCCCCTTTTGTTATTTTGTGAAATGCGCAAATGGGTCGTTCTCTGAATCTTGTTTCTCTGCTGTTACCTATGGCTTCCGTTACTGTTCCATTTAGGAAGAGGAGACCATGCTGTGTGGGAGTTAAAATTTTTACTTTTAGCTTTAAATTTAGATTTGGAATTTAGAGTTTTATGATTGTGGTTATGGTTATTATTATTATTATTCATTAATTAATTTTTATGTAAAATTTGCAGCTTAGCTTAATTATTTGTGTGTGTATAATGTATAGCTTTTGTGTTTCTGTTTATGCTATGGTTTACTGTTGTTCTGTTTAGTGTTGGATTTAGAAGGTTGTCTGTGCTGTGTTGTGTGGGGATTGAATTTTTGTTGCATATATGATATTAGATTGGGAATTTGGAGGTTTTTTCTTCTTCAGTTTATTAAAGTGGGTAACTTTAATGCTTGTATGTGGTTTATAGGTTTTGAGGATTCTGGGCTTTCTTTAGTAGTGCATTCTGTTTTTCCTTGTTTCCTGGGTTTGAATTTAATGGAACCCCTCTCCTCTTACATGTCTTTTTGTTGTCCTATTCTTTGTCTCTATGATTTGGCTGTCTCAGATTCATAATTTTGGCAGTATAAATTTGAAGGGCATTCAGGCTGATAATCACAGAAATGTTGTTCCTCCATCTTCCCGCTCATCTTCAAACTGTGTTGCTCTCCGCTTTTGTGACTTAAATTTGGACTCCAATGTAAGATTTATTAATATTTCTCAAGAACAGAAGAACCTTTCGTGTTTCTATAGGAAGTCACTAAATAGTTCCTAAATATCTCTATTTAGTTGGCCTGGTTTATTATAAATTTATAACACAATAAGACCTTGATGTTCCTCTTGGGGCAATTTGTGCATGTCCAGACACTAGATTGGGATTATGAGCAGTGAGGACCGATTTTTAATAGAATGGTATCATGGAACTTTTGCGTGCATTTGAAAGGTTAAGGGTGAGATAAGAGGAAGTTCTGGCTCCATATTATGTTATTCTGCAAATTTCTCCTTTTGGATTTGGGGAGGAAGGGTAGGTGCTGAGCAGCCCGAGCTGCATCATAAAGAGCAATATTTTCATTTTTGATGATAATTGATAAGTAAATTAATGCACTCTATCAAAAAGGAAAATAATACTACCTGGTTAAACCGTTAAAAGGCAGATTCAAGTGTTCATAATGAGAAAATCTATTTGAATAGATTAGATTAATTGTACAATATAACAATGTGATTGATTCAACAGAGTCTGAACAACTTTAGGCATTTGATTCAGGGACATAGGTTTCATGTGAAAGCGAGCAACAGTCGTTACATGGTTGTTTATCAGTATGGGTCAGCTGTTTTGTTTAATATCGAGGATCATGAAGTGGAAAGTTACCTGGAATTAGTTAAGAAGCATGTATCTGGTTTACTTCAAGATATGAGGAAAGATGGTATATTTCTTCAAAGAAACTAATTAATCATATAGTGCTTCTGAATCCTGTTGCATATATGTAACATGTCCTGTGTGATTAGATTATGCGATAAAGGAGAAGTCACTGCAAGTTGAGGACATGCAAGGAGGTCCAGACTACATAGTTCTGAAATCGTTGGATACTGATGGTATCCGTGTAATTGGAAGTGTATTGGGACAAAGCATAGCTCTGGATTATTTTGTCTCACAGGTTAATATGTGCCAAATGTCATCTTCTTTCCAGTACTTTGTTGGCCATTTGTTACCCTGAAGGAAAAAGACAACCCTTAAACTGAAGCCGTTATTTTGTATTTTAAAAGAAGCCATTGACTTTTTGGCATTCGCTCTCTCATTATCAGGTTGATGGTTTAGTTGAAGAGTTTGCTAGCATAAACCGTGGAATGGAGAAAACTGGAACCTTCACTATGGATAAGAAGAAGCTACTTCAGCTAGTTGGGAAGGCTAACTCAAATTTGGCAGATGTGATTCTTAAAGTTGGTCTCTTTGAGAGGTATTTTATCCCCGTTTTAGAGAAATATGCATACGTCAATAATGTGAGAATATATTGAAAATTTAAGATTATAGTATCCCTAAAGATTTCAAATATTTGATTTTTAGATTCATTTCATCTTAGACAAGTGAGAAAATTTGGTCAATGTTTTTTTTATTGTGGATTAATCAGATCAGAAATTGCTTGGAGGGATGCAAAGTATGCTCAAATATATGAGTATCTTCGAGAGGAGTATGAAGTTGCACAACGCTTTGGAAACCTGGATTTCAAATTGAAATTCGTTGAGGTATTTGCGCTTGAGCCACTCCATAGGTATTAGTCATTTAATGTTTTTTTTTATCGGCCAATGGTAGTTGTTAAATGTTAGTGTTTTTGTTAGTGGAGGGATTCGAACCCACGACCTCTCCCTCCTTCCCTTCCTTCCCTTCTTTAATTGTTAAATGAATATTAGTCATTTAATGTAAACAATGCATTTGAATCTGACCCCATCTGAACTCAGTAATGTGTGCTTAATATTATGAACAATTCTTCTCCTAGATGCACACCATTTTCCCCTACATATTTAACTTAGTAGTTGCGGTTGGTCATTATCTTCAAATGATATTGTCCAATTAAGGCTTATTTCATCGATTTGGTTGTTTGCAGCACAATATTCATTTTCTGCAAGAAGTTCTCCAGAATAGGAAATCAGATTTCTTGGAATGGTGCATTATTGGTCTATTGACTATTGAAAATGTTCTATCCTTATATGAGATTCTTGGAGCTTCAAATACAGTTTCTTAGTAGATAGTAGTAAGAAGTTGAAGCTATAGATTAATTCGTTGTTGTAACAATTCTAGCAATTTTTGAGCCAATAAAAAATTTGCCTTTTTGTATTTATTATGGTAAATAATATCCACATATCCCGGATCCATTGAGATGTATGAAATTTATTTGAAATTGTGATATAATTCAAAAACAAATGGATATTGGTGCATCTAGTTCCATCATTGTTGGAACCGAACTATTCATAATTTAAACTTTTATCCTCCGAGGATGGTAAATAAATCTGAATTTGTTATCATAAACGTTAAAATTTTGCATTGTTTTCACATTCTGGTATTTCATACCCTATCAATCCTGCATTTGAGTTATTTCCATGTAATACACGCCTCAAACAGTTTTATCTTTAGCCATAGTTAGTTTGAGAGTTTACTTACTCTTCTAACCAACCATTTCAAAGTTACTACATTAATTCTTTAATTTTTATTATCAAATTAACTTATTAAAGATTTAAATTACTTTATCAAAGATTTAAAGTTTATCTTCAGGGAAGATTGAATATAAAATATAGCTTTAGTGGTTATTTTATATTTTTAGTAAATTAATTTTAAAACAAATTCTTCACAAGAAAAATGTCGTGACATATTGTATTTGAAAGATTTATGATGTGATTGGTTGTGAATTGTGAGCAAAGAAAGAAAGGGAATACAAGTGAATAAGTGAGAAAAGAAGAGATATATGGTGGAAATATAGATTGTTTGATTGGAGAGAAATAAGATGAAATAGAGAAGAGAAAAATAAAAATAAAAAGCAACAGATTGCATTTTCTAGGGGTTTTGAACCCTTGTAAAACCAACATAATCGATTATGTCTTACACCGGTGCGGAGCGGCCCTAGCCCTCTACAGGACTGTTATGGCTGAGCAATTTAGTATAGCGGCCATACAGACCAAATAGTGGCCGTAACGGGCGTTGTAGTGGCGCTGTGTGTTGATTCCTAAAAAATCTTAAGAACAAAGACCCAGGTCTTTCTTGGAGGGTTATTTTTGAGATTTTAATTCCCAGAAATAAAATCTATAGATTTAATAATAGTAAAAATAATAAAGAAGAATTGGACTTAAAAGATGATGATATTTAATGATTGATAATTCCTATGTAGGAAGCTTGTATTTTACATTTGTTAGTATTTACTTGCATGTTTTGCTTAAGACACCTTTGATTTTTTATTGTTAAATGAATGTCATTAATTAAGTAAATTTTATCATTTTTGAGAATTTATATGTATATAGTATTCATTATATAATGATTTAAATATATTTTTCTTCCACGCAATTTAGCATTTTTTGGTCTTTTGTCCCTATAATTTTTTTCTTTCCATTTTTTAGTTATTGCAAAATATTTTTTTTTGTTCTTTTGTCTTTAAAGCACTTAAATAACATTTTTTTCATTGTTCAAAATACTTTTTTTACTGTTCAAAGTGCTATCAAAAGTTCTTTAAGGACAAAAAACAAAACAAATAAATTAAACAAAAATGAAAAAAACACTAAATTACATAAATAAAAAATATATTTAAACCTTATATAAACTATAAAAATGTCAAAATAACGAAAAATATATTTAAACATTATATAAACTATAAAAAAATGTCAAAATAACAACTATCCAGCTATAAGCTATAGCATTTTTGGAGTCAACCAATATATGCCTATCCGAGGTTTAAAACATTCTTAAAGGATTTGATATCTTAATTTATGAAGTACTACATATGAAAGTTCATTCTTAATTTGATGCATGGAACAACAACAATCAAATCAAGTATTGTTCCTTGTGTATTTCTAACTTTTACATGTACTTAAAAGATGATGAACCAAATTAAAAAAAAAAAAAAGAAGATAAAAGACAAAAATGATCATTTAACCAAAATTAAACTTTACTTCTTAAACCACTGCTCATCAAACAGGGCCTCCGAATCATTAATTCTCCACATGAAACATAGGGGCAAAATAATACATTGATTCAATTTGTATGGCATATTAGAGTTCCATTTGGGCTTGCCAAATTAATCATGTTCAATGAGACAATGAATGACCAGAACAGGAATTCATCCAATATTAATAGATAATATAGAGAAGAGGATCCTAACTTGTACAGCTATTGTGTGTACCATTTCCTACAACGTAGACTATCTATTCCATATCAAATTATCAATAATAGTAATGACATAATAACCAATATTTTGTAAACTCAGAATTCTGATACTCTGACAGCATCAAGAGGTGTATCATATGCATCCTTTGTCCTTGACTTCTTAACACCAGCAGTAAACCACAACTTGTCAGACTTGTAACCTTCAACTGTCACGGTTGTCACCTTAACCCACACAAGAACCTTTGTTTTCATTCCATCTACCGCTGAAAGCTTTCCCCTTGTGAGAACCCCTTTGACTCGAGTTGCATATCTCAGCACAGAAGAGTCCTTGAAGCTGACCTCACATGCAGATGGCAAGTAGACAGTCAGTTTACCCTTGGTTTCATCAAACTCGTAACAGATTATGTTCTGTGGAAATAGCCCTGGCGGTAAATTGTACTCTCGGAGGAGATCCGGTAGGCTTTTCTGCGGCTTGCCTGAGGGTTTCGCATTGAAAGAGAAGAGGGAGAGAATGAAAGCCAGTGATTATTAGTTAATTCAGTGGTTTATAAATAGGTCAGCATACCTAAATAGATATGATATTGTTGCTACAAGATTTTATTGGGGGTGAAGCTGACTACCCCCAACAATGAAAATTAGAATATGGATGAGTCTACAATGCCATAAACTGTATGGATACCAAAGTTGTTGGTGGAATCTATGCCTTTGAAATAATAATTGTCTTACTTATTATTTTCATGTGTAGACAGTGGTGACAACTTGCCACAATTATGTCGTTTGTAGTATTGTAGAATAAATTAGTCTCAAAACCAACATGTAATGAATGTTATACTATACAATGTAAAATATGAAGAAAACAGCTGGGTTGGAGAAGACAAAAGAGGGAACTCAAAGGTGCAGAATGACAAAAACAAAATTTCAATTCGGGTGAGAAAAGGGGCCAAATGTGAAGGTGGTGCCACATGGAAAACTTATTATCGTCAGTTAGCATAGATGAAAACATGACTAACACAAAATGACTGGATGGATTATTCTGCTAAATGATTTATTCATTTGGTGCATATTTATCCTAGTTTACCATGGTGCTATGTAACCCGTTTATTAAAACAATGCAAGGGGATCACGTTGGAAAGCATGAGATTTAAAAATGCCAACCATGACCATCTCTTAGGGTCAAAACACACATACCTTTTAATTTGTTGAAGATCCATTTAGCCTTTTCTTCAACGGTATTTGAGAAAATCTGCAAAACATCACCATTTTTTCTTTAGCAAAATCAACGCAGTGGCATCAAACTCCTCAGTAAATCTAAAGTCTATACATCAAACAGGATTTTTCCGCTGGAAAAGTTTTTCTTTTTATAATTATAAATATTAAAATTTTATCCAGCTTTATTTGTCAATACAAACAATTTGTAAAATCTTACTGAACTGAAACTAATTCCCATCTTTTCATTCAATTCAAAGAACATAAATCTATACAATATAGTTCAAGCTTATCAATTTCATTAATGCAACTTCTTGATTGATGTAAAATTCAAGGATTACCATTATGGCCTTACAAGTCACACAAAACATACATGCACAACTGAATTAATGACAATGCTACATCACTTACCAATTTAAGTAATAAAATAAGTGCCAATTTTTGTGCTATTCCAAATGAATGAAGGCACTCTTCCAGACCAAACAAAATACAAAAAACAACCAAGCCAGTATGATACACCACATGGTCCAAATGGCTCCAGAATATTGCATGTGATCTGCGATATCTAAACCTATCTTCTATTTTTTGGTGAATAATATCTAAACTTATCTTTTCATCCTATTAAGCAAAAGCAAACCATGTCATTTCACTATCTGGAAGAAACTTGAAGAGAATCATGATGAAAAACTAAAAACACTTTAAGAAAGAAGCATCTGGCAATCATTCAGTCTCCTTCATTCCCCATTTTCAATCTATACCCTTTCGCACATTCCCCCTTCCCTCTCCTTCAACCATAGCACACAGGAAATAGGCTTAACAGAAATTACACAAGCCCAAACCCCTGAAAATTTCTCTAGATAAAGTCAAAAGGAAAAGCATACCCCATTTTACACACACAAGCAAAACAACAATTTTTAATCCAGAATCAAACAATGTCCTGCCCTATACATCATGAAATAAATCCATCACCTAAACTGTAGAAACATCAATATGCAAGCTTTCTATTTCAGGTCTCACAAACTCCAAAAGGTAACAATGCTAAGAACCAAGCCACATTAAATAAGATTAAGAAGAAAAAAAGCAATGCAAACAAACCCAAAAGGTAACAATATACTCACAGAGATGTCTTCAGAGATGTTAGAGAACTCCTCCTTGGCCTTCTTGGTGATCCATGAGCTCCCCAACCCCACCTTCAAGCTGCTAACTTTAGTGAGAGCTCTCTCCATTTTTTTGGGGTGTTTAGTTTAAGCCTCTCTTCCTTTCCCTTCCCTTCACTTTTTGGGGTGCAAAGTGCAATGCAGCCAAGGAGAAAAAATTCTCGGACTAGTTGGAGTTGGATGGAACACACAACCCAACACAACATAACACAACACAATTCAATCCAATCCAACACAACACAAAACACAACCCAAAGGGTAAGGGAAAGGGAGTGTTTATGTGAATGTGGTGGGTATGTGAAGTGATGATAAAGGCTTCACCTTTGCAACAGATGTCAAGCTGAGCTGGCAAAGGTAAAAGGACAAAGTACGCTGATGCACACACTGCTCAAAGCGGCGTTGTGATCCCACATTTCTCTTTCAAGTACAATATTTTTGTTTTTTAAAAAATATTTACAAAAAAAAAAAGCATAAATATTGTTCAGATATATTTTCTGTTATACGAAAATAAATAAGAAAAAAAGATATTATAAATAATTTGATCATTATGTTAAATATTATTTATATTAATTAAAAATTAATAAATAATTTTTTTGTTAAAATTGACTATAAAATGTATTGATAATTATGACAAATGTTGAGAATAGTTTTATAAATTTTTTATGTCATTTTTTTCCTTCTTTATTTCATCATAATTTATCTTTAACTTTCTCATATTAAAAATATTAATTTTATGTTCTAATCAAATATGTTTTCTTTATAATACAAATTCACAATATTATAACATATATATATATTTCATTATCTCATTTTTATTTAATATAAATTTA
>PYAF01000484.1:300409-322813 GCA_007407185.1 Glycine tomentella | reverse complement strand
ATTAGTTGGATTTTTTTTTAGCATTGCAGCATCGTATTATGTGAACATATTGGGAAAAGTATTTGTGAAATGTTTTTTAAAAAAAAAATGTGGCCACGATTTTTATACTATACCTTTAAAAATGATTTTTAATAAGTCTTCCGCTGACGACTCTAATATCAAAGATAAGTAACAACCGGAGTACTACGGGGTGTTACACAAAAAGCCAAAGCAAAAATTATTGCTTAGCGTATTTTCCTGTTCTCACCTACTTGCATGCCTTTATTTTTGGTTATCACATTGCCTCTATACAAGACCATCTTAACATATCGACCTGTGAAATGTGAATATATTCAGGGGGAAATGCTAACAATCAATTGCAAATATAACACATTTTTGAAAACTTTTACCCATCTTTACTAGCCTGAAGTTGCCTAGCGTATTTAATTTAATATTGGTCACCATAATAATCAAGATATGGACTCAGTGGCAGAGCCAATCAAATTTTTAAGTAGTATCAAATTTTATTTTTAGGTAGTGCCAAATTTTATTTTTAATCCTAATTAATTATATAGGTATATATAATTATTATAAAAAAAATTCAACTACTAAATAACTATAAATTTTATTTTTTAGGTACTGCCATGACCATTGCAGGTCTCAACCTGGCTCCGCCCCTGTATGGACTACCTCTGTTCTATATATAAGATCCTTTCAATTAATTTATACCCTTTGAAAAACATAATTAATTTAATTAATCACATTAAATTTGTCAATAATTTTTATTACTCTTCCAAGATTATCCTTCTCTCTTCACTTTCACTTAGTTGTTTTTCACCTAATTAACTAATGTGACTTCTTTTTATCTCCAATCCTAATAAGAGAGAGTGTAATTAATTAAAGATATTATAGGAAACAAATAATTAATGCATCAAACAATAAAGGAAAAAGAGTCTTATATATAGGACCAAGATAGCATAATTAAACTATCAATTATTAGATATATATTAGATCTTATATTTTATATAGTTTTTTTTGGAAGCAAAAAACAATATTTTAAAAATTGAACCAAACTGGCCGGTTCAATCAGGATTTGGTCTAGTGACCGACCGAACACCCCATAAATCTGTGGTATTTTAAAATCAAAGAGAACTAGTCAAATCGGTCTAAAACAAGTGTTTAATCGATCTTTTCAAATTTTTATATACATTTTTTATTTTTTATTTTATACTTTTTATTTTTAAAATAAATAAAATACATACTTAAATATATCATAGTATAAATTATTTTGTCAATTATGATTAATTTTATGTTATGGAACATATAATTTAGTCATTTATAATTTTTTAGATCATAATTTTTTATATTCATTAGTTTATTACTTAAAACACTATATAATATTAAAAATATTTAACCGGTTCAACTATAATTGAACCATTAAACTTTGAATCAATGTTTTCACCTATTCAATCATTAGTCCAATTTTAAAAACATTGAAAAAAAGTGATTGAATGGAGACATCCCCAAAATACCATAAGTGTCAATAACACGTTGAAGCTATCAACAGATGTCCACTTAGAAGATTACTATATACAGGTTTGAATTAGAAGTATTTCTATCCAAATACATTTACTCAATTAGGCACTAGGCACTAAGAGATATGCTTGGAGAGAGTTGTCCACCAAGCAAGAAAGTGACATAAGAGCTTTAAGGATTCAAATCCACACAAATAAAAAAGGTGGGAGTTTGTACCGAATTCTTAATCATTTGTCTCATCCCACATTGACTTAATAATATCAACTGCATAATTGGGAGGCTGTGGACAATATGTCCTTGTTGAGCCTAAACACTCAGATAACCATACCATCCATACATTAAGAGATGTTTTTAAGTACGCTTATGTGTATACAAAGACAGTTATCCTTATTTTGTCTTGCTGTTTGACTTAAGCATTAAACTATCTCCATAAATACTCACCCATCTCTAACCAGAAAAACACCATTGTTGTCCAGTTTTAAGCTTTACAAAGTAATCAAAGTGTCCCAAGCCACCCCTTACTGATAACTACAAACACCCTACCATGCATGAATGTTTGGGTCATCTTTTCTTTGTTTAGTCAAGTCTTCTCAACAAGTACTCTACCTGCACTTCTTTTGTGAGAGGCATTATCCAATCTCCATAAAGATTTGCAATCAAACTAGGCTTGATTTTATACACAGGAGTGGCTATATCGCCTGTTTCACCGATCTTCACCACCTGACCATATTGTCTTGCCTTAATTTCTACCCTCTTCTTGACTAATTCCTCCACTGTTTCATATGTCAACAACTCTAGCAAAAGTTTTCTGTCCTGTGAAGCATGGATTAATGTAGCATCAGAAAATTACGTATGATATCTAGAATCAAAATGAAAAATAAGATGAATCAGGTATGCAGAAGTTTACTTTCGCTTCAATGGCAGCTACATATTCAGAAGGGGCATCTTGAAACTTTGCCTCAGCAACAAATTTGCCATAGTGGATTCTTTTTGAGAGAGCCTGTAATGGTGCTGAAGCATTATAGCGAAAACTCGGAATTTGTACTAAACTACCGTTACATGATTATGATATCAAATGTTTAGAGAGTCAAGAATGAGAATTAAAGGACCACTCACTTGATGCTCTTACACTATTGAGTACAGTGACCTGTTATTAATTGTATATTTCTTGTAAAGTTTATTAGCAGCTGTTCTTTAATCAACTTTACAAAGTAGAGCTAGAATATTAAAAACTTAGCTAATATCATTTTGTTACACAGGATACTTGATGGACCATGTTTCAGAAGTCAATGAGCTGAACATTATGGTAGTGTTTAGGTGCATATACTCTACATTCAGTACTTAGTGCAACAGAATTTTGCACACAAATTGATAATAATGGTTAAAACTGTCTAAGCACCATTAGATTTCAACTTTGGAATAAAAGATCCTTAGCAAGTTCTTGTTGAGGCTTGTGGCATGTGCCCAACATTAGAATCAACCTCCTCTCCCTCTAAACTTTATTATTACCGAGAAAAAGATCCTTACAAATGAATTGAGTTTCTTAGTAAAGTGTACATGAAGGAAAGCATCTAAGATAAAAGAAATACTTACAATTAACAATATTATTTTGATGTAGTGCATGATGATGTGAAATAAAATACTATCCCAACTGTCCTTTTTAGACTAATAGTAAGGTCAAGTGCTATTATAGTAATAGTATTACTAGAAAAATCCCAAGCACACACATACATTAAGACTAATAACCCCAACTAGATAAGAAAACAAATCAGGAAAAATAATATTAGAAAAAGTAACTCCTCAGTGCTTCCTAAATGACTAATAGATGTAATGTAAAACCATTCATAAGCCTTTCGTCTAATAACTTAAGCTTTTAGTAGAATTAGTTCACGACATAATATTAGAGTCTCTCCAATCAAGTGGTCTAGAGTTCAATCTTTCCTGACGTCATTTTTCAAATAAAGCGTTTATTTAAGACAGTGTTGTTAAATGGTGGTGCCATGGCCGCTAAAGCAGAATGCCATGACGGAGTTTTTTCCAACCGCCATAGTCAATTAGTGAAGGGAAGCCCGCTATGGTGGTGCCGTAGGCCGTGTTGCATGTCTAGATGGCAGAATTTTGGCCTTCTGCCATTGATAACATTGATTTCAGAACAAGGCAGGGTTAGCCTATGCATCATCCATGTTTCAAGTCAAAGGGCTTGTGTGAGGGGACATGTTTAAGATGTAATATAAAATCATTCATTGCTCTTGTATGAGGGGGTGTGCTAGAAAAAACTAATCACCAAGAAACAAATTTACCGTTAGGCCAGGGTATTCTTAAAATTTAGGAGGAAAGCATGGTGTCTCACTCCAAGGCAGAGAAAGCCCCCAGACTCAAAGAGAACTTATGAAGGTAGTTATATTTACCTCACTCCAAATAGATGAGAGAGAGCACGAATTTGTGACCTGTTAGATGCAACACCCTTGCTCCACTCGACCAACCCCTTAGGAGGTGTGCTAGAAATGTAACAAAAAAAAGACACTCATGCTCCTTCACCTAACAACACAAGCTTTTATGGTATAGGGATTGATGTTTGTGAGCATTAGCATGAAGGGGAATGTTGAGAAAGTTAAATATTATTATATAATTAGGATAATATTAATTTTTAAGTAGGTGCTCATAGACTTGTAGTAGGAAGGTGAAAGGTGTAAAGTGTAATTGTTTCCTGCTGGTCCAAGTTTTAGTATAAATAACGAACTAAATTTATGATTTTGTATCTACACCATCTAAAACCTCTTTAGTGAGTTTATTGTAACTATCACACTTCAGCTTCTTATAGAGTTTTGAAAATAATAAAAAGTCTTCCATAACACAAGAAGCTTAATTAGTACCTGCAAGCAAAGAGTGTCACAAACAGCAACAGATCCACAGTTATCATCATCTCCTGCTTTTACCAATCTTGGAAGGAGATCATTAAAATACGTATTCCAAATCTTATTGTTTATATTGATAGAATCAGCACAGTGATGCAGAACCTAGTATAAGTACAAGGAACAATTGAAGGTAGATTAGTCAAAATCCAATCAGAAACACAATGCATAAGCTAAAAAAGAAACACGATTTTATTTTATTGACAGCTAATCAATTCAGTTAACTGAAGTAAGGAGTTACTATTATGGAATAACTAAAATGTATGGACTATGGACAGGCATTGACAATCAAATGGAAGAAAGTATGTTTTATGAAGTGGCTTGTATATCCTCCATGGGATAGGCTTGACATGAGGCTTAATCCAAACAAAGCTCATGGTGCAACGCATGCAAAGTTTGGTGAATCTTTAGCAATTTGATGGATTTTCTCTCGATTAGACCCATGACAGTAGGCCTATAATTCTTTGTAGATCAAATCAAGTTAAACTCTATGTCCATTTTTCTTCTCCCTATTTTACAATTTTATGACTTTATCTTTATGGACATATGAAAATATAATCGTAAACATAACATTTTCTTATAGAAACAGATACAGATATTGTTTCTTGAGTTTTGAGCACAGATGACTCACGTGTAACATATGGGCAACAAAACAATCTAGTATTCTTCATAACGCAAAAAACTAAATACACATGGCATTCCTATTGAAGCATTATAAGAATTTAATATTTTAAATTGAAGAGGTGATGCCCCATTTTATACAGCAGCTGGTTCTCTCAAAATAAATGCGACTTTAATATACTACGATGATTATGATATGCCAATTGGTAGTAATCAGTCTCTCATTCTCACAAAAAAGAGTAAGTACAAGCACAATCATTAATCAATCTTCACCCATCTATCTTATAAAAAAAAAGGGAAAGCTTAAATATTCTCACGAGGCTAGAAGAAGGAAACCTGTTTGTCACCAAATGAATTTTATCTAATGAAAGAAGATAGAATTCCAAAACCTGCGGGTACTGCAAAGGTGGAAGCATTGGCTCAGGTAAGCATTCAGGGAAGAAAGCATGCTCATCTGGGCTCTTGTATCTTCCCACCTATTTCCAACGGGAAGCCAAGCAGAATCAGTTAAATGATGATTTCATGACTCTTTTCTATTCCATATTTTTACTGTCTCAGAATTGCAATAACCTGTGAATGAAGCTTTTCAGTTTGCAAGACCATGTACTCGACCAAAGACCCATTAAAACCATCCATGAAGAATGCATCTTTGTCATATGAATCTGCATTGTAAGAATACTTAGCTCTCTCCAAAAGATTGACTATTATGCTATCCTCCTCCCTAATCAAAGAGTTCCGGATGCCGTCTAAAGTCAAGGTCTTACTCTCATCCACCCTCTTTTTACCTGTATGTCTGTACAAAATGAAACTGTTCAAAGTTGATCTACATGATAGCAAAATACTATCCATTTCTAAGGTTTAAGTGAATCGAGGACTTAAATTACCATTATTGTGATAAACTCAAAAGAAAGGGAGGATTAACACATCGGTGTAAGGAGAACATAATGAGAAATAAAGGGAATATTTATGCTGATAGTCTAGAGGGAGATGGAGGGAATTCATTTGTAGGAAATAGCAATATAAATTGGAAGGATAAATTTTGGGAGGTTGGAAAGAATTCTGTAACTTCAGTTGTTTTAGTTTTTACCTTACTGCTGTAATTTCTATTTCTCAATGCTGAAATTCTAGATTCCAATCCCAATTTTCATAATGAAAAAGAGGTTTCTATCCTATTGTAAAATAACTCTCACTTGATCCCACAGAGGGACCTTAACAATTTAAAGATAAAGGCATTCTGGAATAATAATAATAATAATAATTAATAGATCACCATTATAGCAAAAGCTTAAAACATTGAGAGAGCATCGAAATGTTGAACATCTATATGTTT
Source organism: Glycine tomentella (assembly GCA_007407185.1). Lineage (NCBI taxonomy): Eukaryota > Viridiplantae > Streptophyta > Magnoliopsida > Fabales > Fabaceae > Glycine > Glycine tomentella. The sequence goes on along the minus strand of PYAF01000484.1, from coordinate 316,435 downwards.
GCATTCTTCTTGTCAAAAGGAACTAGCTGCTCTGTGGATAGGAGATTACAAGTGTGTGTGCGTGTGTGTGTATGTGTGTATACATATACACAAGCAGATATACTTTGTGTATGCATACATTATAAACACAAAAAGAGAAAGACCTTATGTATGCATATTTGTTCTTGAAAGCACAAGTTTTATGGCTGTACTTTCATCAACAATTATGAATTGAGTGAACTGAAGGTAACCCAATACTGACACTAAGTTCCGTTATTTGGATCTTTAACTTAGTATATAACGTAAATAATCCATTATTTTGATAAACTGTTTTGTGCATCTTCATCTGAAAACACAGGCACATTAGAAATGACAAGATTGTTGGATACCCAAATTTCAAATTCAAATGAGTGAACTGAGATTGGTGGCATCCATTCCACCATACCAATTACCAAATGCATAATGAAAGCCATAACATCTGAACCCAAAAGAGATGTCTTTCGAAAGCCATAAAATCATGAAGGGAAAAAGCCTTGTTCAGCAACAAAAGAGGACATAGCTTAGACAATTAGCTCACTAGGCATTATGACAACATTTATCAATGACATGACACATAATAATCATATATTGACTTTGCAGAAACATATTAGAAATTATCGAAAAAAAGAAGCGTGGGTGAAAAAAAGCACCTTATTGGAAAGGAAGGAGGGGGAGAAGAGGAAGCAGTTGAAGCAATGACTCGACACCCTTTAATGGAAAGAGAGCTTTTGTTGAGAAAAATGGCGGATTTCGAAGGAAAATAAGATACGGGTATGCTACTACCATGGTGGGGCTGATGAAACTGCAACACTGCTTCCATTGTTTAATGCAAAAGTGACAGTGACAGCGATAGTGACCGACACAACAACCTAAACGAGACAAGCGGCGCTGAAATGTCTTGCCAACACAATCTGGTCCCACCCCTTAGACGTATGCGCGTAAATATATACACCAAGAATATAGGTATTTGTGATTCAGTGTAGTTTCATTTTCTAATAAAAAATAATCCAAATCAAGCATATACAATAACATCTTATTAAAAATTTAAAAAATAAATCAAACTATAAAATATTAATTTGATTTGATTCCATTTTTATTTAAAATAAAATTTGAATCAAATCAAATTAATATTTTATAGTTTGATTTATTTTTTAAATTTTTAATAAGATGTTATTTCATTAAAAATTATATATTATATTTTATCTTTTAAATTAAATTGTATTAAAAATTATTAATAATAATTTACAAAACATATTAATATATTAAAAATTTTATAATAAAAATTTATCAACTTTTTATCTATTTTAAATCAAATATATATTAAAAAAAATCATCTAAAAAATAAATTATATAAGTTTCATATATATTATATTATGATACATTGTGAAAATTAAGTGATATATACATAAAATACATAATATTAATGTAATATAAGTATCATCGTTTGATTTAATTTAAAAAACACCAATCGCAAATTGAATCAAATTGATTAGTTAGAAAAAAATATCCAAATAAATAAAAAAAAAATTGGTTTGATTTCATTTTTGGTTTTTTTTAGTGATTTTTGATTTTCATGTTAGATTGGTTTTGGTTTAAACATTCCTAAACAAGAGCATCTACAAGGCATAGTTGCTTATTTTAATTTTGTGTCTTACATTCCACATATATTTTAATTAATACTCTATATAAAAGTTTACTTTAATGCTAAGGTTGCCAAAGTGGGTACTTCAATTAATTTTAATGGTCCTATAATGGTTTAAAATATATTATTTATGGTATAATCTTGTCAAGTAACTGTTAATTATAAAAGCAACTACATGTATATGTTCCAGTGAAAAAAATTAAGTATTCCCATTGGAGATTCTATAAGAGGTGTATTTTTTTTTCCTCTAGAAAATATGTATTCTCTACGCGAAAAAATATTGTTTGAGTTTGATACAGAAACATGTATTTTATCATAATATTAAATATTAATTAATTATTTATATATGTATAATTGATGATTGTTACGAACAAATTATAATGATTTTAAAATTATTCTACAATGTCAATTAATAAAAAAATTATTAATATGATTTTTAAAATAATTATTTTAAAATATTTTTATATAATAATTTATAATTGGATGACAAATTATTTATACCGCCAGTGCATATATATTATATTTTCTCATCTTGTATTAGGTGTTTTTCGTTTGAATATTTTTAAGTTTACATTTTTTACGAGGTTTGAGTTTACATTTTTTTTATTTACATTGAAAATTATACATTACACACCATACTTACTAGTTATATGTATGAAAATCTTATCCAAATGACAAGGCAGCAAAACATTGTTAGAGGTATTTAATTAACTATTTGGAAATCAGTAATCAAATTTATAGTTATTTTATAAATTATAATTTTTAAAACTAAAGAAGTTCAACTTTGTAAAATTTTATATATTTTTCTAATTTAGTCAATGATATTACTAGATAATATTAATAAGTAATAATTAATATTTGAGGAATAAATTTTTGAACTAGTTTTTGATACTTTCTTCAATTAAGTGAAAATGAATAAGTGATTGTCTAACTTACCTTAATGGTATGTTTAGTTTAAGAAGAAAAAAAAATGAGAACAATGAAAGGAAAAAGAATAAAAAGTGAGATGATTTTTAATTTGTTTGGTAGAAGAAAAAATGAAAGAAAAGAAAAGAAAATATTTCTCTTGTTTGATTGTATAGAAAGTGGAATGAAAGAAAAAATTATATATTTAAAATGTACATCCAAAAATTATATATTTAAAATGTACACCCAAAAATTATATATTTAAAATGTCATAAATAAATTAAATAAAAAAAGATGTGTAACATAAATGATATATGTAAAATTACATATATAAATTATAGTAAATTACATTCGTATTTCTAGTGTTTTTTCTCAAATTTCACTCGATATCTCTTCTTTTTTGTATCTACCAAAAATTCCTTAATTGTTTAGCTCACATTACACTCAGACTTCCTCCTTTCTAAACATTGTTTAATAATTTAACAAAAAGTATCCACATGTTAGTCACATAACTTTTAATGAAATTGTATGTCTAAAATACCCTCATATTCTTCCTCTTAACTCCGTAATAGACATGTCGCCATTTTTAACCTGAAAATATTTTAAGACTCTTCCTTTTTTTATTTGGACACGAACCCAACAAAATCACGAATGGAAATCAACTACTGAAAAATGGAGGAATAGATTACAGAAGTAATGCATCAACAACAGCAAGCATCGATAGATTATAAAACATTCTTCACATGCCCGTGAAAAAAATAGGCATCAACAATTTAATAAAAATTGCTTACATGCCCTTTCCAGGAATAGCACAGCCCAACACAACACAATTACATTTTGGATTGGTTAATAGTAATAACAATAACAATAATAATTATTAATAACCACAAAGAACAAGGGTACTTGATTTAGGGAAGCAGGGTAAGGAGGCAAAGGATTAAGATCCAAATGTCCACGAGGCTTGAATTTGAAAGAGGCAGTGACATCAATGTTGCAAGAATAAACACAGCATTGTTTCGCACTGCAACAACTTCAACAACAACCCCTTCACCTTTCGAAGAGGAAATTGCGAACTTGAAAAGAGGAAATCGCGAAGTGGAAGATAGGAACTCGTGGAAAGGAACTCGCAAACAGGACCAAAGGAATTCATGAACAAGAAAGAGAGGAATACGTGAAGAGGAAAAGAGAAACAGTGAAGAAGAACTCGCAAAGAAGGAGGAAGAACAGTGAAGTGGAACGAAATGTGAACCCTAATTTTTGAGAATAATTGGGATAAGATAATTTTGGTTTTACAATTAAAATGTTAGGGTAATTTCGCCTGTTCACATATTTTAATTGAAGTCGATTAACGATGTTAAGAGAAGGGGGTAAAAGTAATGTACAAAAATGGAGGGTATCAAGTGAAATTTGATAAAAACATAGGGGTGAGAGTGTAATTTACTCAATAAATTAAATAAAAAAGATGTAACATAAATGAGAGTATTTTGGTTTTTTAATCAGTCATCCCTTTGTTTGTGTCACTTTCCGTCCAAAAGTGAAAACGCTTTGTTAGCTAAGATTCACATGCTAGTCTTATTTCATTTGTATCATGCAGTTCTCTATATTGTTGAAGGAAGGCTTCCTTGCCCTTTTTCTATCTATCTAGAATTGTTTCCATCTTTTTCACTGAAAACAAACAATGCATAAGTGAAAATCAATTAAACAACTTTATACTTGGTGAATCAATGCAAGTAAGACAAGTATAATAATTTTAGTTAAAATATATTTTTCGTTCTTATAAAATTAGTAAAGTTTGGATTTTGTTCCTGCAAAAAAATTTGTTCAATTTTCATTCTCATAAAATTGAAATGTGTTATACGTTGATCTGGAGCAAGGTTTGGGTAAATTTCAACCTATGTGAAACAATTTGTGGTGGTTATAAATTTGGGGGTTAAAAATCACTACAAATTGCAAAAATTACTCACAAATTGCATTTTCTTTTCTTTTCTAAAATTTGTGGCAATTTTTAACCCAAAAATCATCATGTAGGTTTGGATTTACTTGAACCTTGCTCCAAGCCAAATGTGTCACATTATAATTTTACAAGGATAGAAAATAATCAAAAAAATTTGTAAGAATGAAATCCAAACTTTACCAATTTTATAAGGATGAAAAAATACTTTAGCTAATAATTCATTTTCCATTTTTTCCATTTGTTGTTAAATTTCGCTCTTTATTTGTCGTTGAAAAATAATTCTTGGACACCCTCTTAGGTGTTTACACCTTGAGAAAGGTAGAAAGAGAATAGATATAAATGATTGATTTGGTTAATCATGTAGTGTTATAAAAAGAGAAAGATACAGAGAAATAAGAGATATTAATGGAGTGCTTAAAATTTATAAGTGTCCAAGTATAATCACTCATTTGTCATTTTCAATTACATTTGAGTTCTACTTCCTTGGCTTTCTCATTTTCCTCTACATCTTGGAGATAAAAACTTATTCAATATTAAGTACAAATAATTCCTCATTGTTGTGCAATCGAGGGGGGTAAAAATCAGAGAGATTTACATCAATGAGTCATGAACAACACATAAGTGAACTGGACACCACACTTTAACCCAAAACTCTAAGTCTTAGGTTTATGGGTCTTGTCTTCACTTATATGGTGCTTAACCTTCTCATGCCTACACAATGTAGGACTTTAACTCACACTTGTACTCCAACAATTTATCCCTCAAGTGTGAGTCTCTTCTACATGGTAGCCTCCTCCTCGAGCGGAAGCCATCATCATCCACAAGTATTTCATGGTGGCTAATAGAGTCCACATACTCTAGATAATTGCACCACCCTCCACCCAAGGGACCCACCGCTTGGACCCACCGCCAGGAAGACTTTTGATACAAGTGAGCAACCACATAAGTAAATTTGACACCACACTTTAATTCAAAATCTTAAGGCTTGGGTTTATGGGCCTTGCCTTCACTTATATGGTGTTCAATCTTTTTATTCCTACACGATGTGAAACTTTACCTCACACTTGTACTCCAACAATCTCCCTCTCAAGTATAAGTCTCTTCCATATGGTAGTCTCTCCTTCGAGCGGAAGTTGTCATCATCCACAAGTATTCCATGGTGGCCATTAGAGTCTACATACTCTAGATACTGGCACCACCTTCCACCCAAGGGACACATCGCCTGGAAGACTTTCGATACAAGGAAACCCCAGGCCTAGGACCCACCATTGTCATCATACTTGTTTGAGTCGATCACCAAGTTGAACCATCGACTCTGATACCAATTGTTATGCAACCAAGGGGGTCAACACCATTAAGATTTACACTAATAGGTCATAAGCAACCACATAAGTAAACTTGACACCACACTTTAACCTAAAACTTTAAAGCTTATGGGTTTTGTTTTCACTTATATGGTGCTCAACTTTTTCATTCTTACACGATGTAATACTTCACCTCACACTTATACTCCAACACTTATAGATGGAACCATCAATGCTTACATGTCATCTACATATATATCAACTCAGATAGTGAACTCTTGTTTAGTTTGGTTATTACAACCAAGAATTTGATAAACAAATCTTGTTAAAGTTGTCCTTAGATGCATGAATGAAAGAGAATGCTATATATATATATATAATTTTTGCTAATTAGAAAATTAATTTTAATCCAAGAAAGTCTAAATTTTTTATTATATTATTTTCCTTAAAATAAAATTATTTATTATTATTTATATTTTTCTTACAAAAGAAAAAGTTATTTAATTTTTTTTACTACAAAATTATTTAATTTTTTAAAACAAATTAAATAAAAATAAAATGAAATTTTGCATCCATTCCCCATTATATCTCACCTAATTATTGAGAGAACAAATTCGTTTATGTATATCCAACAAAAAGAAGTTTCCTTTTCCTTAATTTTTTCCCAAATCAATATTGAAAATTTGATATTTGTATATTCTCTTCTCTTCTATGTTTCTTTTACTCCTACTAAATCTACCAAAACAAATAAAGTGTTAAAAGACTTAAGACTCGTAACTTTGAGCTATAATTCTTTGGCTGAATGAGAAAAGCTAGTGCTTTTTTACGATGGCATCTTATCTTATCTAGTTACATTAAGCATTTTTCACTCTTTAGAAATAATGTCATGTAGAAAACCTCGGGAGTTAGACTTGGAACAAATTAAGCTCATTCAACCTCCCTTCCCAAATCTTCATTCAGTCATGCATTGCACTTCAAGGTGATGTTTAAATCAATAGTAGTATCGTTGAGAACCCTTAAAAAGACAAGTTTAAAATTGAGACTAAAATAAATTAAAATGTGATATTTATACCTCCAAGAATCAGAGAACATACATTTGATTCACACTAATTAGTGTACAAGGCAAACATCGATGACATATTGAGGTTGCCATGTATAGGGTTTGATTACGACGGTTTTTTGAATAACCGTTCTTAAACTCACAATTTCAAGACAGGTATTCGAAAATCGTCTTCTTTATGAATGAATTCAATTATAGTACTCTCATTGCATTGTCTTCAAAGACGGTTTCTTGCCAATCGTTGTTGTTGGCGCGTCGTAATAAACAATTTTTGTAGTAGTGATCAGTAGCTTAGCTAAAAAAAACATTAATTCTTCAATGATAAATGAAATGTCACATTTAGATTTTTAAAATTATAATACAAAATAATGTTCATGATTTTTAATAAGTTCCCAAGTAGGTCTCTCTATCCTATAAGTTGTTTTGCCTTCTTATATGCTTTCTTCAGGTATATTCTAAATCTAACCAAGTCCAATCTCACATTTTGCTCTTTCAAATAAACATCCATTGTGCTTTTTGACCATGGCTTCCCATTGAGAAAATCAATAGGGTGCTTGATCATCATATCTTCCTTGCCATATTTCTCAATGAGGTTGCTCTCTTTAGTTCTAATCCTATACTCCATATAATTCAAACCCATGTCCCTAGCTAGGTTGCCAAAGCACATCTCAGCCACCAATTCTAACCCTAATGGCACCACTTGGATGAACACAGACCCTGGCTTGAGAAACAATGAGTGTGTTAGTGCCGCACCATGGATGCCAACCATTGCATGACTTGAACCAATGAGTGCAAATGCTTTGCTTAATGGGGTTGAAGGTGTTGGCTCAAACACAATGACATCAAAACCAACCTTATGCATCTCCAATTTTACTTTCTCCATGTTCAACAACAAGCGTCCATCCCCACTTGACCGATTGATCAACACAAGACGTGGTCGAGTATATTGAGTAGGAAAATTAAATGAGACATTATTATTTGCACCATATGCTTTGCTTAAAAATGCATGGAAATGATGAAGTGACTTAGAGTTTGGAACTAATTCCGGTTTTATAGTCATAAATCCATGTGACACTAGGCCAAGAGTGGCATAAGGAAAACAATGAGTTTTGTTATTGTTATCAAGGTCAATGATGGGGTGCTTACTAAATTGACCTAGTAAACTTGCATACTTCTTGACCCACCAATCACGAGCTTTAGAAATCACAAGCACCATGTCTTGATTATCTTGTTGGAGGAAGAAAGTATTGAGGGTGATAAATAGAGGGATAAACCCATCATTAAAGTCATGAAAGAAGTTTCCTGTGTACCCTCCCGCACTGAATACCAAGGCAGGGGATTCATGCTTGATGTGGCAGGATGGGACTGGTGTACTTGAGGTGATGGTCAACTCCCTAATCCTTGACATTGCACCACTTTCAAATTTTCTAGGGTAAGGACGGATTTCTAGGGTTGTTTGATTTGGATCAACGGTGGTGGGATGTTGAATGAAGAAAGTGGAGGTGGTGGGGTCCAGGATTGTTGCCACGTGGATGGTGCAAATGTCATAAGCATAATGAGAATGATCACAAATGAATTCTTTGAGTGGAGGAATCGTTTCCTTCAAAAGGGTTGTTGTGCCTTGCTTGCTTGTATTCAATTCTAATTGAACCATTTCTAGCTTCTTTCTCTCTGTTACTGTCCACACTACAAATTAAATATATATATAAACATTAGCAATTTAAAATTTGAAATATACTTCAAAATTAAAGTATAGAGTTATATTTATTATTAAAATTCTAACAATTAAGTTTATAATTTTTAGAATAAATATTTAATTTCACCACTAAAAAATTACCCAAACTTAATATAGTCTCTAAAGAAAAGAAAATTCACCAAATAGTTATTTAGGAATAAAAAAATGAGACGTTTTTCTCTTTTAATATATATCTTTTCTCTCTCTTAAATATATAACTAGTCCTTACATAAATAAATCGTATATTAATTCAGACTCTGATAAAATCATTAGTGACTCAAGTTGGTTCTAGAAAATACTAACTTTAATAGATGGAAAGACTAAAGTATTTCACGATTATAAAATTGAGGGGCTAAATTAATTTTTTGGGTCTTTTAATTATTATTATTGTTTAAAATTGGTCCTCTAATTTGTTCAAGTTTAATTATGTCTCCTACTTTTTAAAATAGGTTTAATTAGATTTTTAAAGTGAACTTTAATTGATGACATTAAGTTTGTGTCTATGTGTAAAAAAAAGTGAATAACATGTCAATGTACACGAGCATTACTATACACTTAACGTTGTTAGTTAAAATTGACTATAAGAATCTAATCGAAATTACTTTAAAAATAAGAAAATTTAATTGAATCTAAAAAAAAATAAAGGACCTAATTGAATAAAAATAAATAAAGGATCAAAACAAAAACAAAAATGAAAGACAAAAAGTTAATTTAACCTAATTGAGAGACTACTAATTAGGTGACTTTTATTTTAGACGAATTGAGTCAAATATTTTTCTTTCACAAGTGTTTATTCCTTTTTTATAAGTTTATATAAATTTTAATCATAAATTCTGAAAGAGTATATCTATATCTAAATAAAAAAGAAATTATAATAATACATTTTAAAAATTTGTAAATATTAATCGATATCTTAGGGTATTGATTATAAAATTAAGAAGAATTTTTTTTATAAAGATGTGTAAAATTATGATATTATAATAAATATTTTTATTTATTTTTTAATCAATATTATAAAAAGACTGACAAATAAGATCATTAAAGATTTGTGGTGTCATGTACATTTACTACCGACTAAATAGGACGGCGCTTACCACGGCAAGATAGTAAAATACAGCAAGTCAATTGGGGGTGATGCAAATTAAAGTGGTAATAGAATGTACTTAATTTAAATATATATTTTATTTTTTCTAATCTAAATAATGATTGAGCAACAAAAGTTCTTTCACCAAATTCTACATTTCAATGGTGAACGTTCAATTATTGTAGGCTAATGTCATAGATTTCGTGTTGAACTGTACAGTACTTAGTTTGGATAAATTTTTTTAAAAAATACTATCAAAATAAGAAAATAAGATAAAATAAGATAATTTTTTTATAAATAAAAATAAGTTATCTATTAGTTAATTTTTAAAAATTTATCAATATAATTTTTCTAAAAAATGAGATAACATTTATAAATGAACTAATAAAAAATTTATTCTAAATTATAGAATAGTTCATTTCATTTTTTTCTTACTTTTTTTTAAGAATATTTTTAAAAACTTACATCTAGATACCATGTCATTACTTATTCATCAATTAAAACAAAACACGGTATAAAAATGAAGGTAAATCTTTTAAGAAAAAAGGCATCATGTAAGAGATGAACTCAGATGTGTTTGACTTATCATCTTTATTAAAACAATCTAAATTTAATTTCCACGTAATATATGTTTACAAAAAAGAATAAAAAGCTTTAACTGTAATTAACTAGCCCAGAGAAAACTGTTTTTGGACTTACCACGACACATCAAAGTAAACTCTTAATAGTTAATATATTGTAAATCAAATTTATAACTTTCGTTTTAATTTTATTTTGCGCACCAAGCAGATTAATTTTAATCATACATATTATTTTAGCAGAAAAGAGATTGCACTTAAGGCAATTGTAACGAGTTTGTTCTCTCACAATTCATTTTTAAATTAGCAACTTATATCTCATTGGAGAGAAACTGAAAGTCTGAAAAGGTTCTCAACCAAACAATCAATGCTTTCCAAAATTTTGAGTCCCACTTGTGTGTAATACGCCTTTTAGAATTAGACTGTGAAGTCTATTTAATCAACTGTGTACAGGGACGATTCAGAAACGTTATAAAGGAACTGAAAATTTGTTTTTCTTTCTTTATAATTATTTAAATATTTAATTTTTAATAAATAATCATTTTCAAAAATATATATTTTTACACATAAAACTGAAACTATTTTTTATATTAAATTATAATAATCTTAATTGTTATCATAATAATAATAATAATAAATATACAACTAATTTAACATAATTTTATATTAATTATCACTTTAATCATTGTAATAAAATAACAAACACAATTAATTTCACACAATTTTATACTAATTAACATTAATCATTATTATATATAACAACATACAAATGACTTTTATATAATTTTGTTTAATTTTGTAACCGTTAATAAACGTTTCAATTTATTCTTTTAACTTTTAATATAGTTCAATTTAGTCTCTTAATTTTTAAAAAATAATGTAATTTAATTATTTTTGTCCTCTTTAAAAAAATTATGTCCAATTATAAACTCTAATGTCGTCAAGTAATTAATTTCCATGGAAAAGAATAAATTACATTATTTTTGAAAAATTAAAGGATCAAATTGAATTATTTTAAAAATTATAATTTTTCAAAAGCAATGTAATTTAATTCTTTCTGTCCTCTTAAAATAAATAATCTTTCAATCCAATCGTAAACTCTAAATTTGGACCAAAAAGATTAAATTATATTATTTTTGAAAAATTAAGATATCAACTTGAATTATTCTAAAAGTTAATAGAAATTGGTCTTTTCCATATAATACATTTTTTTTTGGTATAATTATAATTGGAGTTCTCATCTTGATAATTTGATTCCCTAAAAAAAAGATTTGGAGTTCTCATCTTGATAATTTGCATAGACATTTAATAAAAAACTTTATTACATGAATTATTGAAACTTTGATTCTAATTACATAACAGCACCAAAATACTTATGTGGAAGTATATATAATTTTTCTTTTTTTAAAAAAAAATGCAAAATTTGTAACACGTACCTGGAGTATTTTTCTTGTGTGCCCAGTTGAACCTGGCAAAGGATGAATACTTGATCTCAAACAGCAACACAATCACGAACAGAACGACGCATGATGTGGTTATGGTTCTCCAAATTCTCTTATTCATCGTCACGTTCGTTGGTTCTTGATTCAATTCAAGCCTCTTTCTCATGATCAATTAATGGTCATAGAATATAATCTGCGTTAGAAGAAATTTTTGAACCCCATATAAGAAGCCATGGAGATGGACGTGTGTTTGAAAGAGTCAAGGAACCTTATTTTATAACTTGATTTTTTATATCAAATTCAGCACTTATGCTGAAGCTTTAGGCTTCAACCTTTTGATGATAAAGCAGGAACAACGAGGTTTTATGCACAAAAAGTCAAAAATAAATGAATGAAACGTGTACACGACGGAATCAGATTTTGTTTTCCATTTTTTAACTCTACTTAAATAATGATGTTTAGTAAAAGAAAATTTAAATATTTTTTACTTCTTCTGTTCTAACATTTTTTCCCGTCCCTTGTAAAATTAGATTTTGCTTTTAATTCTTACAAGTTTGTTTATTTTTAATCGTTGAAATAATTTAAATAACACTTTGAACAATAAAAAGATATCATCCAAAGAGTTATAAGAACGAAAAATAAAATAAACATAATTTGTGAGAAATAAAAATAAAAAATACTAAATTATAAGAATTAAAAAGATATTAAAAAAATTGTAAATTGTAAGGACTAAAAAAACATTAAAAAAACACACTAATAAATCATTGATCTAAATAGTATTATAGATTCTCTTAAATCATTGATCAACTTTGATGATTAAAAAATTATTATATTATAAACGTATTATTTTATTTAGTTGAAGAAATGAAACAAATTAAAGAAGCAGACAAAAACATATTTGAATTTAAATATGTATTATTTTATGTTGTTGTCGTTCAACATCTAAAGATGCATGTATGTACCTACTAGAGGAATGAGCTAGCCAAAGTTGACATTTTTAACATGTTTACTTAATTAATTATAATGACAGCTACCGATGTATAATTTAAATAATAATAAAAAGAATCAATGTATATATATATATATATATATATATATATATATATATATGTATGTATGTATTGCATATTGGGACCATTAACTTTTCTAATTACTTTCATGTCTCCAAAAATTACTTGAACAAGCCCAATAATGTCAAAAGTATTCAAGTACATAAAAGTAGAACAAAATGAAGAAAGCAAATCGATTGGAGTCTCACCCTAGCCAAGAAGCCAAATTCTATCCTATTCATAACTCATCTATGCTATAGAATACCAAAACTAAAGTTAGGATAATTAGGAAGGTAAAGTAGTGTCTCCAAGTTAATTCATACACTTAATAATAATAATTATAATTTAAATAATTATGTTCAGTAAATATTATAATAATAGAATTAAATAGAATTTTTCCTGTCAAAATCAAGACAGGTTTAATACTCAGGCGTACGGATTTTTTTATTTTTTTTGACAAGTCTAGATGTAACAGTTCACATCATTTAGTGTGTTTTAGTACGTATATCTCACACCTTAACAGTGATAACTTTTTTCTGTAAAAAAAATGAAAAATAGGGATAAGTTATTCATTTTCCACACACTTTCCTAATGAATTTTCTCTTGTCTTGGAAACAAAACAGCTCACAACCGACACAAAGGAAGAAAATGCCCCAAACAAACACAAACTGACAAGTAAAAATACAACAAAACTAAGCTTACTAGTAACTGCGGTCCTTTTTTAATGGAATTTACATCTTGAATTTTTTAACATTAAATATTTATTTCTCAATTATTACTAAAGAAATCTCTGAGATATATAACAAACTCCACCATATAACTGCAGCACCTGATAGGGCCATCCTTCAATGTGTTACCTGTTAGGCCCACTCTATTCGCACACCTTTTTTCTCTTAATTTTCTGTTTTTCTTATCCTCTAAAATATAGTTTTTGAAATATATTTTAACTTTCATAATGTAAAAAAAAGGTTAAATTAATTTTTTTGTTCTCTAATTTATTTTTTTATATTCCATTTGATCCTTTATTTCTTTTTAGGATTCATTGCTCCTCTAATTTTTAAAAATTAATTCTATTTACAAATAGAATATTTGTTTCAACATACAAATAGAATTCTTGTACTTGTTAGGTCATTACTTCATGCACCCCACTCATATTTCAAATTTCCCAAATTGGCCTCCGTCTTTCCTACCCTTCATCTCCTCTCGTCCAAATTTTCTTTGCTTGGTTCACACTGCGATCACCAAACCCTATTTCTACTTTCTTCACCAACATCAAAAACACAAACATGAACACTTAAGTACAAACACTTTTGCACACCCAAAAAAGCAAAAAAAAAAAAAACTCAAATTGCAAGCCATAACCACCATGCAATGCACATATGATTCCTTTGTAGTCATGAGCCCGTTCATGGTTAAGATATAAGCTCCTTATGCACACGAAATCAAAGTGCAACAAAGAAGCCTAAGTCACGTGCACTTGATCATTAGGCATTGCATCTATGTTTCCTTTGTTGTCGCGAGCACGTATCACAATTCCCTTTCTCATATCTAGAAGCTCCTTTTACACCGAAACCAACAAAACCAAAGTTCAGCAAGAGAAAGGAGAAAGTGATGCGAGAGAAAAAAAAAAAGGAAATGCATGACAAGCACAAATACAAGTCAATATTGGATAAAATGATGTCACGTGACCAACACAAACATTTACTAAGTTCGAAGGAGGGTACCCCTGCAAACACTAGAACCAGAAGACACCCTCGTGAAGGAAAATTGGGCTAACATAATGCATTTTTACATTTTTCGGAACATTGGCCGAAAACAAATGTTCCAAAATTGTTTTCCAGATTATGTTCCAAATTTGTTGTTCCAGGAAATAACCAAATAATAATAATGCATCATAGGGTAGTTTTGGAATTTTGTAAGAAATTTAAAGTTTAAGGAGTTGCAGGAAGTCATTATGGGGTACAGGAAGCAATTGCCTACATGTTATTTCATCCTTTTATATACTGGGACAGAACAAATGGATTGATCCAATGGAATATTTTTGTTTTATAAGATAATCTCTCGCGTACGAGATAGGCCAACCCATGTCCCATTTATTTTTGGTTTTGGGCCGATGATATTGTTTCTTATTAATTTGTGTCATTTACTAAGCCGAAACGTTTTTGGCAAATGGCAATATATCTTCTTTATATATTGACAAAAATTTAGGTGAGTTAAAGTTTTTAGATTCATTTAAGGTCAGAACATGCTTCAAGAATATCTTAGTATTTCTAAATGTACTTACAAATTATTCACCAACAAAATTTTTACATCTAAAATGGAATTTAAATTTATATTCTTGTAAGACATTAGCTTGATTCTTATGGATCGAACCAACCTTTCTTATGGCTAATGGCAATTATGTCGAAGTTTTATTTGTGGCCCTCATCACGTATGGTACATCTAAATTTTCCACCTTGTCAATTGGGACACGTTTAATCTCCCAAAAAAGAGGGTGGTAGCCTTAGCCTGTGACTCGTGAAACGAAGACTTTTGCTTTGAATGGCAAATTGGGAAACACACCTCTGCGTATCTGCACGTACACATTGGTAGCATCCAATTTGTTGTAGCTGAAATTGGAGATGCCATTCATTTATGTAATAGCTAATGGTTTCTGAATATGTTCCCTGTGTAATAGCGTGATTATCAGATCTTAACATTTAGATTAGACATAAGGCAAATTATTGAAAGTGAACATAATTAATGTCAACTATTTTATGATGCATCAAGTAATCGTTACTTCATCTTCCACTCAAGTTGAATTTTCACTCATCCCAGAAATTAAAATATGTTGTGCTCAAGTGATTGTTGGTGTCAAATTTAATTATAGCTTGCTTGAGCAAATATTAATTCGTGCAAAAAGATACATTTTGAACTTTATTTCGAGATAGGGTATCCTACTAAAGAATACTTATGGAAGACTATAAGAAAGGAAAAACAAGGTGCAACGTATTGCAAAATTTTAAATAGGTTAAATTGTAATTTTAATTTTATTATTTTAAAATTTATAATTTTGGTTTTTTTTCTATTTTTAAATCAAGAAATTTAATTTCCCTATTTTTCAAAATTAAAAATTTTGATTCTTCTTTTAATTAATTGTTTAGTTGACTACCAATTTTGACTTTGATGTAATATATTGATGTTGATGTATCACTTATGTAAATAATTAATATGACACTTACGTGAAAGTGATAGAAATTAAACTCTTAACCTTT
>PYAF01000484.1:278468-300309 GCA_007407185.1 Glycine tomentella | reverse complement strand
AAAATTACTTTTTTTTTTAAAATAAAAAAATTAAATATCTTGATTTAAAAATAAAAAATCAAAATCATAAATTTAAAATGATAGAAAGATCAAAATTATAGTTTAACCTTTAAAATAATAAATTTTATATGTTTTATAAATTATCAACTAATCTAGACGACTAGTTCAAAATAGTATTTCTAATTATGATTTTATTATCAAATTGGACTTCATCTCCAAGTCACACATAAGACTTTGATAAATAATTTGTAATTATATATTGTTATTGGTTAAGTACTCGTATACATATTTAATTTCAATATGTTAAAATTGTAATCAAAATTGACATGGATATATTAATTAATATTATTACCAAATGAAGCAAAGTGTGAATGAGGAAATTAACGTGGAAGAGCCAAGAATGTGTGTAAAAACTAGAAACTAGAAAGTATCGTTGTCTTTTGCAGCGTGGTTTGACCGTTGAAGGAGCTAGAGGTAAATAAAAGCAGACATGAAAAGTTGTTGTTGATGTTAATGTTACAACATTACATTACATAAGGAACCAAGCACCCGTCACACTCCCATATGCCACGTCATTATGCGCGGTTCACATGTCCTGTTGTAGATTTCGATGGGTCCCACTTTATGCCCTTACTACGATGTTGAATATTGCTTATCAGATATCCTTTAATCATGCTTATTAGTTAAAATTAAATATATAAATGAAATTTAAATATTTTTAATAAATTTCAATTAACGACAAAAAATATCTATTTTCTTAGATAACAATACAAAAAATATGTTATTAGTATCATTTTCTGTCCTTTTCTCGAATCAATTGCTTAGTAAGACTGTAAGAGACGTGAAAGTGAATATGTACTTTAACAATTTCCTTCTTAACGATGTCTCTGTTCTGGAACTTTCTCATACTAGGTCGATCTTGAATAAAAATGATAATTTTCATATATTATTTAATTAAAATTATTTTAAAATAACTATTATCAAAGTTAAAAAAATATAAATATGAACATGTGATTAAATAACATATTAAAAAAGTCTTTTAATTAAAATTAAATGATTACTTTTGTTCCTAGAAAATGTAACGTGGTAATAATTTAATCTTTTGGAAGAATACAAAATTTAATTTAGTCACCGATGAATATGTAAAAATTTCACAATTACGTATTATCATTAACTTGATACCAATTAATCACCAAAGTTTATTACTTAATATCAAATTGAATTTTAAAAAGTATAAATTAATATCAAATTATTCTTATACATTACAATAATGAAAAAAATAATCTCATAAAACTAGTATGACATATTTAATGCATTTTTTTTTTACATATTTAAGAATTACTTTAAAAATTTTATTCTTTTAAAAATTAAATTATTAGTTTTACACTTTCAAGTTTTAAGGATGAAAGTTTACATCTACCCTTTAATTAAATTAAAAAGATATCATTCACCTCCTTTATTATAAATGAATTACACCTTTTGCAGCTGATTACGTACTTGACGTTCAAACTAATTGTGTTCACGATATTTTTCAAACTAATGCAATTACGCAAGTAGATTTTGACAATAAAAGGTTGTAATTTATTTTGATTTAAACTGCAATCTTCGTGTATCTGTGCACTCACATACATGCACTTTGTACATGCTTAATTATATTGAATTTTAATAATGAAAAACGTTATGCATAAAAGTAAATTTTGAAATCATTATTCTTACGGATAGTAAAAGATAGACTCAATTAGAAAAGAAACTCATTTATGATCGAGTCAATCTAGTTCCTCAGTCAATACCAACGATAAGAACGTGGTCTCAACTACTTTAAGTCAGTAACCGAATATCTCGGACGAGATCGTGAAGGCATATCTTCACTAACAACTTCACAGGTTTGTATCTATAAATAGAGCTACATTCAGAGAATAAGGTACACAGCTTCTGACTCTCTCTTTTCCATTCACACAGAGCACACATGCACACCAATTGTGTCGTGTTTTCCTTCTGTTGTGATCTTCATCCTCGGGGTGTTTTCTTTACCATAAGCATCTTCAGAGAAAGAGAGCCTGATCCCATATTAATCACCCAACAACCCTTTTTGGATACTCCAGTTCACTACGAACAGGAACATTGGCGCTGTCTGTGGGAAACGATAAATTTCTATTCTCAATCACAATGGTCATTACAAGAAGCCACCAAATGGAAGGACAAGACGAACCACTAGGAAACATGATTCATGAAAATGTAGTAGCAGAAGATGTTGTTTCAGATACTGCTTCATCCCCGGCCCTGCCAGCATCGCATCTGCCTAACAATCCACCACCAGCTACCGAGGCAGAACCAGCGACAACGCAACGCTTTATCCATAGTGCTCTGGATTCAATTCTATCTCGAATTGAGAATTTAGAGAAACGGTATGCACTTCAACAATAGGAAGACGTCCAGAATTTGATTGCACAACTGGATGAGCTCAGTGCCAAATGGAGACATGACAAAAACTGTCGCATCCAAGACATAGAACAGCGGGTTAGAAACATGGAGAATCCGGCACAAGAGTAGAACCAGGGACAACATCCCCCTACAGCAGGAAGGCACTGTCAGACGACCTCGGTTCCCAATGCCGAGGTAAGAAACCCTGGACCAATCAGTCATTCCAAACCAGGGGGATTGTCTAATTCCCAGACACGCAACGATCAAGGACCTCGCATCTCCCCAACCGAGGTCCCAGATCACAATGCAGTAGAGAGCCCGGTAGCGGAAATCATACCCCGACCCAGAATGGAAGGTGGCATCTACCGAAGAAAATACCATCTGGGTCAGCAAAACAACAGTCCATTCGTGGATGAAATAGTAGATGCTCAGTTTATAGAAGACTTTGATGGATCATTTCTATCAAAATATGATAGGAGCCAGGATCCCCAGGTACACATTGACGAATTCGACATGCAGATGTGCATTCGCGGGATTGACGAACCGATTATCTCAACAATTTTTGTTATCACTTTAACCGGAGCCGTGCAGACATGGTTTCACACTCTGCCACCTCGGTCTATTCGAAATTTTGAAGATTTCGGACAAAGGTTCTTGTTAAATTTTGCGACCAGCAAGAAACAACCTAAGTCCGAGTTCGCTCTGGGAAAGATACACCAACAACCTGAAGAAACTTTGCAAAGCTACTTGGATCACTTCAAGGAAGCCTCCCTACAAGTCCAAGGTTTGAAAGAGAAGGTACACGTACATCTCATATGTGTCGGGCTCAATGGATCATCTCGGTTAGCCAAGTCGATATATAAAGATCATGTAAAATCTCTCATGGAGTTTAGAATAAGGTCAAAAAAGTATTTGGAGCTGGAGCAGATGGAGATCGTCAATTCGACTCCCAAAGTGATTAGAAGAAAGCCTTCCCCATCAAGGAATCGACATCACGGAAACGCACAGGCCAGCCGACATCTTGTGAATATTCATGCCGGCCGACATCCGGGACATATTCCTGAACCCGATTTCGGGCGAAGGAAATATGAAACGAAGTACGATAAATACGCTCCGTTGAACACTTCCTGGGCTTAGATATGGAGGGAAGTCGCCTTAACGGACATGAGGAAGGTAGATCGACCTCGTCCCATTTTCAAGAAAGAAGGACTAGATTACTCCCGGTTTTGTGAATTCCACAAAGGTTCGGGTCATAGGACCCATCAGTGTTGGGATCTTCGTGATGCAATAGAGAAGTTTATCCGAGATGGTAAACTCAGGCAGTATGTTATCAAGACCCAGGGGCAACAAGGCAAAGGAAAAGGCCTTCAGCGCGAGAGCCGGGATGAAAAGAAGAACAAGAAGGACGAAGATTTCCCGGAACTTGAATTTGAATGCAACGTGATTTCAGGAGCTATGGGAGGAGGATGTGACACTGCTAATCAACGAAGGAAATACCTCAAGTTATGTCGGCGAGAGCGCAACTGAGGTTCAAGGAAAAAAGTAAGAAAACCACACCCCCGCTGATTTATTTTACTGAAGAAGACATGAGGGGGGTGGTTTCCGGTCATAAGGACGGCCTTGTGATAACGGGGACGGTAGCCAACTATCGAGTTAAAAGGATATTTGTCGATAACGGTAGCTCGGCCGATATCATCTCTTGGAGTGCGTTCAAGAAAATGAACTTGGATGCAGAAGACTTGAAACCGTGCAAGACCATGTTGATAGGTTTTAGCGGCGGAAGTACCGGCCTCAAAGGTTCCATTGACCTCCAGCTCACACTAGGAACTAAAGAGGGTTTCAAGTTAGAAAGAGTCACATTCACCGTCACAGAGTTTCCTTCACCTTCTGGGCAGACCGACTCTTCATAAGTGAGATATATTGATGTCCACCAAACATCAAAAGATGAAGATCGTTGGAAGCAACGACCAAGTCATCACCATATGTGGAGATCAAAAGGAATCCAGGCAGTGTTCCCTCCTCCTTACCTCGGATAAGGCAAGGAGATCGGGTCGAAAAGCCCGAGAAATGTCCATTCCGGAATCTGGTGAACCTAGTGGAGCTAGATATGCGGGATGTTGAAGAATGGAGACCAGAACCGATAGATGAGCTTGAAGATGTCCAGATTGAAAGTTTCCCAGAGCAAATCACAAAGATAGGCAAGCAGAACGATCCAGAAACCAAAAGCAAATTGATCAAATGCCTCCGTGAAAACCAACATGTATTTGCTTGGAAAGCTTCCGAGATCCCCGGAATAAAGCCTACCTTCTGCTGCCACAAACTAGCTATGTACCCCGGTTCCAAACCAGTGGCGCAGAAGAATAGGAACCTCGGCCTAGAAAGAAGGCAAGCCTTGGAAAAGCACATCAAGGAGCTTTTGGAGGCCGGGTTCATAAAAGAAATACAATACACCACGTGGCTCTCCAATGTGGTAATGGTGAAAAAGTCTAATGGGAAATGGCGAGTCTGCGTTGATTACACTGATTTAAACAAAGTTTGCCCCAAGGACTCATACCCAATGCCGAGTATCGACCAGCTTGTAGATAACTCCTCTGGTTTTCAACTGCTATCATTCATGGACGCTTACTCCGGATATAATCAGATACCTATGTACCCGGACGATCAGGAAAAGACGACATTCCGAGGTGTTAAAGCAAATTACTGCTACAACGTAATGTCGTTCGGTTTAAAAAATGTCGGGACTACTTATCAATGGACGATGAACAAAGTCTTCGCCTACCAGCTTGGACGCAATATTGAAGTCTACATCGACGACATGATAACAAAAACAGCTGTGAATGGGGATCATATCCGGGATATAGAAGAGACTTTCCACAAACTGAGGCAGCACAATATGCGTTTAAACACATTGAAGTGTGCTTTTGGAGTAAAGGCCGGGAAGTTCCTAGGATTCATGCTTACTCACAGGGGAATAGAGGCAAACCCAGATAAATGCAAGGCTGTCTTGGATATGTAGTTCCCATCCAACAAAAGAGAAGTCCAACAATTGACGGGAAGAATGGCTGCCCTAACACGGTTTCTCCCAAAATCTGTAGAAAAAGCGCTTCCCGTCTTCAAATTGTTGAAAAAGGAGGCTAACGTGGGATGGAATCCGGCATGCAAAGCGGCTTTTCAGGAGATTAAGAGATCTTTGGCCTTTCCCCCAGTTCTTTCAAAACTAGATCCCGGAGAAACATTGATCTTATATCTCTCGGTCGGAGAAGAGGCCATAAGTGTCGCTTTGGTCAGAGAAGTTGGCAAGTCTCAGATGCTGGTTTATTTCGTGAGCTGGGCTCTCAAGAACTCGGAGTTGCGATACCAGAAGCTCGAAAAAGTGGCTTTCGCTCTCCTTACAACGACAAATAGGCTTCGTCCATACTTCCAAAGCCACACCGTTGTGGTCAGAACAAATCAACCTATCCGATAAGTATTACACAAGTTGGATTTAGCTGGAAGGATGATGAATTGGGCCATCCCACTGTCCGAGTTTGATATTAAATATGAAGCCCGGCACGCCATCAAGTCTCAAGCCTTAGTCGACTTCGTAGTGGAGCTAACCCCGACGTCTTCTAACCAGTAGGAAAATCCAGTGTGGAAGTTATATGTTGACGGCTTGTCCAATTCCAAGGGGAGTGGAGCCGGGATCATCATTGAAAATCCAGAGGGGGTGTCACTCGAACATTCATTACAGCTTAATTTTTCGACATCAAATAATCAAGCAGAATACGAAGCATTGATTACTGGGCTGAAGCAGATCAGAGAACAAGGAGCGCTGAAAGTCAACGTCTTAACCGACTCACAGCTTGTTTCAGCGCAGATTGAAGGAAGATATCAAACTAAGGGGCCTTTGTTAGCTAAGTATTTGGCTAAAGTAAAGAAAATAATAGCAAAATTTGACGAAGGCATAATCGCCCATATCCCGAGGGAAGAAAATGCCCGAGCTGACATATTGTCGAAACTGGCAAGCACAAAAGGGACGGGTAACCATCGAACAGTCATTCAACAGGAAGTCGCCCAACCCGCATGTGTCATGGAGATCTCGGCGGCCGAGGACTGGAGGAGGCCTATCATCAATTACTTAGAACAAGGGATAATACCAGATGATGGGATAGAAATGAGAAAGCTAATTCGAGATGCTGCCATGTACACAATAGTTGATGGTGAATTATACCGCAGAGGCCTCCACACTCCGATGCAGCTATGCCTAAACTCGGACCAAGCCGAATACGTGCTTACAGAGATTCATGAAGGCATTAACGGCCAACATATGGGTGCAAGAACTTTAGCATTGAAAGCCCTGCGTGCCAGATACTTCTGGCCAACGATGAAGGTGGACGCAGCAGGACATGTAAAGAAGTGCGACAGCTGCCAAAAGCATGCAAAAGATACTATGGTCTTACCGGCCGAGTTAACGTCGATCACGGCACCATGACCTTTTTACAAGTGGGGGATGGATCTTTTAGGACCATTTAAGGCAACAGAGGGTCAAATGAAATGGTTAATAGTAGTCGTCGATTATTTTACAAAGTGGATCGAGGCCGAGCCCCTAGCCACCATTACCTTGGCCCGAGTTTAAAAGTTTTTCGAGCGCAGCATAATAGCAAGATTTGGGATTCCGGCAGAAGTTGTCACAGACAACGGAACATAATTCACGAATAAGAAGTTCCAAGAAATGATGATCGGGTTCCACATAAAGCACCACTTCTCATCTATAGAACATTCGCAGTCCAACGGTCAAGCTGAAGCGGCAAACAAAATCATTCTAGATGGGCTGAAAAAGCGGATGCATGAAGCCGGTCCAAACTGGGTCGAGCAGCTTTACTATGTCTTATGGGGACATAGAACCACGGCCCAAACAACTACCCAAGAGACCCCCTTCAGAATGACGTATGACTGCGAAGCAATGATACCCGTGGAGATTGGCCAACCATCATGGAGAAGACAACATAAGTTTCACACATGGGAGGCTAATAACAATGCAGTATCAGCTGCCGAGCTAGACCTGATAGAAGAAGTCCAGACTACAGCACATCACGGAGATCTCCACATGAAACGTATAACAGCCCGCAAATTCAATGAAAAAGTAAAGTCGAGGTCCTTTGAAAAAGGCGACCTCGTGTTACGACGAGCTGATATTGGGAATAAGAATGCCCAGGACGGAAAGCTAGCATCCAACTGGGAAGGACTATACCGAGTCACGCGAAATCTCGGGCAGGGAGCGTACATGCTAGAAACCCTCGCAGGAAAGGACGTGAAGCGCACTTGGAATGCTGACAAGTTAAAAACCTATTATAGTTAGAAGTTCCTATTTGTAATAACCATTCATGTGTTTCTCCTTAATTGATTTTATAAGTCAGGATCCGATATGCTGACCCGCATAAATCTTTCATGGAGATCATGAACTAATATTTGAAATTTTCATTCATGTGTTTCTCCTTAATTGATTTTATAAGTCAGGATCCGATATGCTGACCCGTGTAAATCTTTCATGGAGATCATGAACTAATATTTGAAGTTTCTATTCCTGTGTTTCTCGGTAATTGATTTCGAAAGTCGAGAATATAATGCCTGTGTAAATATATCATTGAGATCATGAACTTATGTAATTACCTTTGAAGAATATCAATAAAAATCCTTATTACGAGGAAGTTATATATATATATATATATATATATATATATATCGTGCACGAGTTATATTGACCTAACAATATGTTAATTCGACCCTGATCAGGCCGACATGGTCATTTATCCATGGATGATTGATTAGTATTTTGAAGGAATCACAATCATTGATTAATGTTCATGTAACACGTTGCTTGGGTTGGAATCCAATTTTATAGAATCAGGATCCAAAATTCGATATTTAATCCCTGATTACTAATTTGGGCAATATTATATTGGGCCGTTGGAGCCAAACGAATATACGATGCGCATACATAGTTCTAAATAGAACACAATATTTCAAAGGCAAATTGTACGATTAAGATTGTACGAAAGTGCAAATAAGGCCGGAAAAAACCTGGCCCGTTAAATAAAAGCAATTACAACATAAACTGGCATCCTGACCCTTCATTCCTTGGAGGATGGTGCATGGCTGTCGGACTGGCGGCAAGAGGTTACCTCTTTACTTGGAGCCGGGTCCACATTCACCGGGACTGCAGAATCTTCAGGTAAAGATTGAGTAACCAACTTACCATCATCCACATAAGCTTAGCAATGCATTCCGGTTGTGTTGAGTTGAATCACCGGATTCAAACAACGAATCTGTTCCAGAGTATTGTTAAAAGAGTCCTCAACCTCCTTCGCCAGCATATCCCCCACCGAAATGACCTCCTCCTCGGCTGCCCGTGCCCTTGATTTTGCCTCCGCACGCTCCAACTCTGCTTTTTCTAGCAAAGTCTTCAACTCGTTTAGCTGCGAAGTCAACATTGAATTCTTGTTACATAGCGCTTCCCGGCTGGACAATGCACGCTCAACACTACGAAGTGCATTATCTAGATCCAGACTCAACCAGATTTTAGTCTCCTGCAGGGCAGCGTTGGAAGCTTGAGCCACAAGAAGCTCCTCATGAATCTTCATGGTTTCCTCTTGGGCAGCGAGAAGTTCCTCATGGGTCTTCTTGGTCTCTTCCCGGGAGGCATCAAGTTCCTTCACAGTCTTGCTATGGCGGGCCTTCAGGAATGCAAACTTTGCAGCAGGGCCACGCATTTGAATGCATGTTCTTCAATCTGGCCAAGCTCTACATAATCTTCTTCCTTGAGCCGGCTGAACTCATGGAAGCGAAGGGGAGCCTTGACCATACGAAACAAATCACCGGTAACCCCTTTGTAACATCCTAACTAATTTTCTTTATTTATTTAATTACTTACTTATTTATTTACTTATGTTGAATTTTATTATTTTATCCTTTTGTCTTTCAACGAAAAATATAAATTGAGGTAGGAACAAGAAAACTAAAATTTTACAAGGAACGTGTATTAGTAAAAATTCTGTCATAAAATTTACAAAATATGAAAGGACTGATACATTAGTCAATGTCTCTGTTACAAAAGTTTATACAAGTACAAAACTCTTTTCAAAACTTAGCATAACTCCTTCAATATATCAACACTATTCCAGAGCTTCAAGGAATCTGACCATGGCTGCCATCTAAGAAAAACATAAAATAAATCTAGTGAGAAATAAATTTCTCAGTAGGCAAATCTAAACCACCAAACGCGTTAATAAGTTAGTAAATAAATCAACATATTATTTAATCCATCCAACACGTTAGTAAGTTAGTAAGTAAATCAACATATAATCCATCAAACACGTTAATAAATAAATCATGAATACATAAAATGCTTCAATGATTGTATGAATGCATGAATGCATGAAACGAAATGGCCACAGGTGCACATGGCCTCTACATATGTACATTATGTAGGAAAGCTGCGGCCGTCTTACGCTAATCATGCATGAATTTCCATGTATTAGCACCTGATCTCTTGTAATATCATAAGCCCGGTCTCCAACATTTGAAACTCGGGTCAATCTCATAAAATCATAAGTCCGATCTCTCAATTGAAACTCGGATCAATCTTATTTATATCTCGAATATCCATAAGGGAGATATTAATCATCTTTCATAAAGTAAGAAAGTTAACATTTCATATCTTACCATGTCCACCAAAATAAATCTATTTAATATCAAAACCGGGTTGGTATATTAAAATGGTAACAATTATTTTCACCAAGGATATAGATATATTCAATATAATCGTATGCTAGACAATATTATATGAAATAACTATAGCCTGGAAGAGTAGGTTGAAAATAACCAAATTGAATCTCACCTCAATAGTCCATTTTAATTAATATTTATATATATATAAGTATATTTATGTAAATGAAACTGGGATGGCTTGCATGCTTGGGGTAGGAACTACAATTTATACGTGGCATGGTCTTGAGCAGATTAAGATGTTTTGGTTAAGTGATATTACCGGGAACTAAACAAGAAGCATTTCGGCAGTGCATAGATTATTTACTTAAATTGGTTATACAGCTGGGGTTGCAATTTTAAGAATGACCGAGATGGAAATATCGTGGCTAGTTTGAATAGGTGAGCTGAGTGTAGTTTAAGTTCATATAGCTAGCCGGTTTGGTTGTTTACGAATTCGGAATGATCCTAGTCTTATGGATGGTGTATCATAAGTAATCGGAATTCCCGAGATGCATGGTTCATGGCTCGTGAATTTGTACGTAAGTGCCGAGGTGCTGCAGTCAATAGAAGTGTAGAGGTGAACAGGTGTAGAAGTAAGTGTATAATGAGTGAGGGAAGTCCGGCCGTGCCGAGGTGTAATGGTGCCAAGATAGATATCCGCTAAGGTCAATTCCTAAGTCCGAGGTAAATGCAACCCGACGGGGTAACGGTTCCGAGATGGATGTAACCCCGGCCATGTAGTGGTCAGCAGTGCACTAGTATGACAAGATCCTACATTGGTCGAGGTGCCGAGAGAATATATAGTAGGTAAGGGTGACCAGACCTGCATGGGTACTACGAGCATAGTCGGGCTTGCATAAGTGCTACGGTATAGGCGGACTGGTGTGTACATGGTATGTGGTATGCTTCTAACTTGCCAAGATACTTCGGAGTTACATGGTGCCGGGGTATAGCATATGGGATGGCCGGGCTTGCATGGGTATGCAGTATGTGCATGATAAGTGATGTTATCCGGAAGGCCACAGTGTAAAGATGCCGAGGTGATGTGAGATGTTATCGGAAGTTGATAGCAAAGGGGCTGAGGTATGTGGAGGTGTCGAGGTAAATCTTAAACTGTCCGGAATCATGGCTACGTAAGAGAATACAACATATATGGCTAGCCAGTTATATTGTCGGGAACGAAGCCTTTTATAACTTGTGGCGGAGTTAGTTCTAAGCTTGTGAGTGCTGGACCTATGATAGTAACTATCAGGAAGGCTGGGATGTTATAAACCAAGAAACAAAAGCCGAGATAGTACTGTTATTTGCTTTGTTCACACACACACACACACACACACATATATATATTTCTTAAGCTATTACCTTTGGTATCGTGTTTAAAAATTATGGCCCCGCAGTACTATTCCCCTTTAATTTAAAACATTAAATGTATTATTATCTTGTAAACCCAAATTACTAATAATTTAGTCTGCTAAATTTTGGGTTTAAAATCACTGCATCCTACATTAATTTTTCAATCATAGTTTTCTAATTTAATTAAAGACTAAGTCTAGCTAAATAAGCACCTAAATTGATATTAAACAACTTCTAAGTTAAAGATTGAAGCCTAGCCTACTTTCAATAATTTTGGTGGATTGCTTAGAGAACTGCCGGGATAATTTTAAGATAGAAGGATTTTACGTAAAAGAAAGTGGTAGAGAAGGTTTATGAAGAGAGGGAGCTGAGAGTTGTTTCTTGTAGGGATGCTCTGATCCCAGAGGTATTTATAATGGTTTATTTAGTTGGATTTCAAAGGAATTAATTGAATTGTTATCGGGTTATGCTTTAGTTTAGTTACCAAGTAACTATTTTTGGGAGATTTTTATCTAAACTAATCACTGCAATTATCCCTTTCATTAAAGCATGTTATTACGTGGAAGCTGCTGAAGGCTGAATTTTGGATGGTTTGTTCTCCTAATGACACTTGGACCCCCAAAAAGATTTTTCTTAAAAATTTGGTCATCAGCTCAGGCCTTATCCTCTAAGAATTTTACGTAGCACCTATTTATAATAAAAATTTTCCCTTATTCTTTCTAATTCTTATTATAATTTAATCATAAGCAAAAATTATATTTTTGAGGATATTACACCCTTCCTCCCAGAGATTACCCAATGCCTGCCGAGAGGCTGAGACAAGAGGAAGAAAGGCAGCAGAAATCGGCGGCGATGGAGGAAGTTCGGAAACAGAAGAAGGCGGGGCCAAAATCAGAGGAGAAGAAGTTGGGGTTGAGATGGGGACCTCGGCAGGAGCAGCGGTTGCCTCACCAGGGCCACGACCAACCTTGCGCTTTTGTCTCTTTGCTAAAGCATCTAAAAAAGGGGGTTGGCCCCACTTGGCGGGTAGCACCCGCTTGGCCTTAGTCACTTCAGGGGCTTTGGCCTTGGCCGCATTAGACCTTGAATTATTTGTCCGCGGAACCACCGTCACGGGATCGACAGCAATGACCACCTGCTTAGACTTGGAGCCAGGGTTCGGCTGGTGTTCCATATCGTCAACTCCAATAAGCAAATAGACAATTAAACCGCAGTAACAGTACAGGCATGTTATCAATAATTTGGACATGGCATACTGGATTTAGAGGATAGCCCGGCTTGAAAATTGCAAATATAGGTGGCAGCATCAGATGAACCGTGGGCTTCCACATATTCCGAGATTCGGAACACGGACGAAGTGTTAGAATCTGACAAATCCGATTGCATGAATCGGTAAGATGTTGGGGGGAGCTCATGATGGTCGCGGGACCAGTAGAGGGGGAATATCCACTCCACATCCTCCGACTCAGGACCGGTCAAAAAGAAGGGTTGTTTGTCGGGCTGGGTGGCAAACTTTAAAATATTTATTTTTGAAGTTTTTGAAGGACTCGGTGTATGCAGTAAAAAGTTTATAGTTTGAGCGACCCCGAACAGAAACCCACCCCTTTCTTCTATTAGGCTCTTTTCCTGTCCTACCAGTATGAGCACAAAAGTAATAAAAGAAAAGGGGAACTGTGCAGAAATACCTAAGTCCTGACAAAATAACTCGAAGGACTTGACAAATCCCCAACTGTTGGGGTGAAGCTGTGAGGGGGCAATGTGAAGAGGTTTAAAACTTCCATCTCAAAAGAGGAGAATGGGAAGCGGATACCTACTTTAGTAACTACATCTTTGTAGAAGAAAAAGAAGTTAGAATCCGTCCCTTCCCGAACGAAGCAGATGGGCTCACTCGATTTTAGAGTGCGGATAGAAAAGCCATCCTGGTTGCCGACCAGGATAGCGACGACAATATCCGGTTGCAAGATAGACAGGGTGTTCA
Source organism: Glycine tomentella (assembly GCA_007407185.1). Classification (NCBI taxonomy): domain Eukaryota; kingdom Viridiplantae; phylum Streptophyta; class Magnoliopsida; order Fabales; family Fabaceae; genus Glycine; species Glycine tomentella. The sequence continues at coordinate 286,811 of PYAF01000484.1, read as the reverse complement.
GCACCTCATAAGTCACCCAGGGAAATTTTGAAGCCAAGAGGGGAGGACAATCTAAGTGAGACCTGGCAGAGTGGGAATTAGCAACCTCTGACGATGGTGGATCCATATATACCTACCTAAAAGGAAAGAAAGTCACTAAGGCATACTTGAAGTTGATAAGTAAGGCGGCTGAGTAGATGAAGGGGCTAAAGTGTTGACCTCGGCAGAGCTGGCTGACCGGGAAGGCAATCCCTGGACTAGCGCCTCGGTTTGGAGCGCGCTTCTTGACTTGGGAACAAGAACAGGGTCATGCCGACATGATCCCAGTATTGAGTCAGCCATCGAATCAGACCAGAGACGCACGAAGTAATAACTTTCGGATACACAATCAAAGCAAGGTTCATACCGGGTCTCAGGCAATTCACCTATGGCAGGGAAAGGCGAAGGTGGCAAATGACCCAAGGACGCTAAGGGGACCTTAAGAGAAGAACCCCCGACGGTGGATTGAGACTCGTTTGGCTCAGCAGCCAAACGAACTCTAACATTGGGAACACTAGTCCCCCTGGAATTTGAAGAATTTTAGATTGGGATCGGGGATAATTCAATCTAGAAAATGATGGGGCACCACGACTGGAGACACTAGTATTTTGGGTAGCAGATACAGAAACTCTGGTTTTACCAGAATGGTTGTGCAGAAGGTCTTTCTCCCTTTCCTCCTCGGAAAGAGGTAGACCAAAGAGCCACCACCCAACCTTGGGGGTAACGATTTTTTGCAAATGTTCTTCTTCCTCAGGAGTGAGTTTCATTTTAGGAGAAGAAAGAATCACAAGGTGTTGAGATTGGAAAAGTGAAGAATAAAGGATGCAACTCGAAAATAAAAACCCAGAAATCCAAGAACAAAAATCCAGAAATAAGGATGTTTCAAAGGAGTGGAGTAAAGGATGCGTGATCGGAATAAATAAGAAAAGAAGTGCGATTTTAAAAAGTTGACAAAAACAAAAATACCTGGTGTGAAGAAAATCTTGAAGAACCGGGCAGTAGAGGATGATGGACAACTAAAGGAACAGCGCACAGGTGCAGAAGGAAATTTCCAGAAGGAAATGAGGGCAATTTGTTCGTAATAGGCAGTAGGTAGAAGAAATGACCTTGGAGAGAAAATTTGAAATATAGGGGAAGAGTGTAACCGCTAGGCAGCGTGAAACGACGCGAGGGACAACTGGTAAAAATGAAACATCAGGAGGGCTAGAAGGGTAAAGCACAACCCAAGAGTTGGGGGCAAAACAGGAAAGGGGCTTTTAATGTAATGATTAAAGTGTAAAATGAAACGGCGGCAGGACTAATGCACAGACTGCAGTTACAGACACGACATAATGGTGATTTGTTACAATAACTATTCATGCTTTTGGCAAGAGAACACAAAGCTTCTAGCCCGGACAATGGTACGAGCATCTCGGCCCAGACACTATCCTGGTAAGGAGGGTTACGCTCAGGATAAGCAACCAATTTTCTAGGAGGAGATCAGATATCTCAAACCGGTCTTCGAGACATTGTGGCATGCCGTCCCGTCATCGTAATCCCACAAAACATTCCGATAAGAATCAAGGGGATGAACAATTTGAAAGGGAATTTTATTGAATTGTGTTGGGATGAACAAAGGAGCATTTCAGAAGATTCCGGGTATCCCATCCGCATGCATGATACATCCCGGTCACCAAGATTCCTTGATAACTGGGTTGGGGGTCATCTGTTACGGATAGTAAAAGATAGGTCCAATTAGAAAAGAAGCCCATTTATGACCGAGTCAATCCACCTCCTCAGCCAATACTAACGATAAAAACGTGGTCTCAACTACCTCAAGTCAGTAACCGAATATCTCGGACGAGATCGTGGAGGCATATCTTCACTAACAACTTCACAGGTTTGTATCTATAAATAGAGCTACATTCAGAGAATAAGGTACACAGCTTCTGACTCTCTCTTTTTCATTCACACAGAGCACACATTGCACAACAATTGTGTCGTGTTTTCTTTCTGTTGTGATCTTCATCCCTAGAATATTTTCTTCACCATAAACATCTTCAGAGAGAGAAAGAGAGAGTCTGATCCCATATTAATCACCCAACAACCCTTGTTGGATACTTCCATTCACTATGAACAGGAATAATTACGTTTTGGGTATAGTTCATATTTTTATCAAATCGGGGAAATGATTACCTGAACAAGTCTAGCTTGAACACGTTCAAAATGCGATTGAAGTATATCGATCATATATATTTAATTTCATATCATATTTTGGTCCTTTTATTTATTTATTAGATATCATGCATATTTTGGTCTAAGTTCTCAGCATCGGAATACCGCGTTGATCATTTCATTAATCAGATTCAAGTTGAATTAGAGTATTATAGGTATAAAACTCTCTTTACGACTTTACCCAGATTTAAAGGCAGTTAAATCCCAAAAAATATAAACCGGAGATTATTGCTTAAGTTAAATAAGAGAACTATAGTCATGTACTAACTGTTTATTTTATCATAATATTATTGCAGAATATTTTACTAGTTTTATTAATATTGAATACATGTCAAAAACATAAATATTTAATCGATCATCTTTAATAAAATCTTTTTTTCTAATCATATTTTTTCATACAAATTCATAATCTTATTTAAGAAAATAGAGTTTAATATTATTCGAACCAATAATTTATTAATTATATATCAACTTATTTACACATTAATGATATATTTAATTTTTTATTTAAAATTTGAAAAAAAAAATACAAGTGATTTTAAATTAAATTGTAGTTGTCTCTAAACTTATCAGTCACTTAATTAAAACATTAAGTTTGTTTGAGTGAGATAATTGAATCACTTACAAGCTATTTATGAGTTCTAAAGTTACCTTAATAGTTGAGAAGAGGGGTTGAAGGGTTGAAGGTGGGAGGGGATTAGATGATAAAAAAAATGAAAAGCTAGTTGTTTGGCTAAAAAATTGTTTGGTTGCATTTTTTTTTTCCAATGCAATTCTTACAAATGTTTTTTTGGTAAAATTGAAGTTGAAACAATTTTTAATTTAATTTTAAAAGGCTTTTACAATAATTTTCAAAATATAAAAAAAATTACTAATTTGATTTAGTTTTAAGAAATACAATCGCACAATCGCACTATCATCAGCATCCCCTTCACCATCACCGTTAGTTTCACCCTGTTGTTATCACCATCATCATTAATTTTATATATATGTATTTTATTGTTATTGTCACAGGTTTTGTTATTTTTTTCATATATAAATATATATATATATATATATATATTTGTTGTAAAAAAATCAAACACTTTACTCCCTCCTTCTTATTATAATTATTATACTAGATTATTTTACACAGAAAAAATTAATAAATAGATAAAATAGAATATCAATTTTATAAAATAAACATTATCATCATTAATTCATTTTTTTTATTTTTGTAGCTCCTATCATTAATATTATAAGGGATATAAGTTAAAAAAATAATTAATGTTACATTAAAAAATTAAAATGATAATTATTTTAGAAAAAAATTCTTCTTATAGATAATTACTATGGGACGAAGGAAATGCTATTTTTTAGCATGCTTAATTATTTTTATTTTTAATTACTTTTTGTGTCAATAATTTTTTATATTACATTTTTTTCACATTGAAGAGATATAAGATAGAACTGTTGACTTATTTTATTCATCTTCTTAAAAACAATAAAAAAAAGTTAAAAATAATAACTCAAAATCAGTTTACGAGACCTAAGTTAAAAATAGTGCATGGTATTTAAAAGTTAAAATATGCATTTTTTTTATCATTTTGCTGTTAATTTTTAAAAATGATTTTTTTTTTCTGAGTAAAAGAAAAAGATATTGTTTACTCACTCTTTATTAATATCTTTATTTTCAAAATTTATTTAGAGATATTATCAAATGAAACTAGATCTTATTTTAGAAATACGAAAATTTTAAATTTATGTACAACAAAACTCTGTCTGTTCAAGTATATAATACAATTACATGCTTAAAATTCAAAATAAAAACATTTGATTAAGAGAAAACAACCTTACTACTAGATGATTTTGCATTTTTTTTTAATTTCAACATAAGATCTAATAATTTATATTTATATTTATCATTTTTCACTATAATTTTTTTTCATTCACACACATAATACGTACTCTTTTTCCCTCTAAAATCACACTTAGCTCTCATTCACCTTTCAAATTTGGATAAAACTTAAAGACAATTTCTTAAATATTTTTAGTATTATTCGCTGATCAGATTTGGAGTATCATTTTGAAAATCTATGCTAATATAAATGTGAATATTAATTATAACACGAATTATCAAGATGAAACTTCAATTTTAATTGAAAAATAACATATAAAGTAGCAAAGAAACTATATCTAATTAAATTTTATCCTTCAATTTTTTGCTAATTTTTTTAACTATCAATTAATTAATTTTTCAACTAACTATACTAAACACAGCCTAAACTTACACATAAAACCCAAAGGGATCTCGAACTCGCGCGTCTTTAAAAAAAGTTAGTTGGTGACAAATCCTTTCAAGAAATCCATGTTTGGACTAAGAAATCCCAAAACGAGGTTTGTTTGGGGAAAACTAAAGACCCACAACTACTCGTCACCTGGTAGTTGGTACTATATATTGGGTACATAATTGAAATGTCTATCACTAGATCATATAATATTGTTTGAACAATTCTTGAGAAAATGCACGTGAAAGTCCAAAAGTTTAGCTTGTGTATTATGACCATGAGATTTATTTATTTATTTATAAATCACGGGTATTCTTAACGAAAAATAATTTTATCTAAATTAGTTAAGATTATTATATATAACAAAATTCTTATTCCAAATATTTGATGCAATTTTATATTTAAGATTTAAATTTAAATATCTAATTAAGTTAAAATAATTGTCTTACGTAAATTGATTTATGCACTCGATAATTATAACATGAGATTTAGATCCACACTTAAGGTATGCTTGGGTAAGTTTTTTTAGAAGCACTTCTAAAAGAAGAAGAAAATGAGATGAACTTTTTCATAAGCAAAAGTAAACTCTCCGTTATCTAATTTTTAGAAATTCACCAATATAGTTTCTCTAAAAGATAAGATGACATCTACAAATGAATTAATAGAAAACTCATTTTAACTTATGAAGAAGCTCATTTTTTTTTATTCTTCTAAAAGTATTTCTAGATAAATTTACATTTAAATATGTCCTTAATCCTTATATTAGTCCACTCTTGTTATATTTTGAAACAACAGATAAGAGAGGCCAACTACCATCATATTCGTCAGTGAATTGTAGCTCAAATTATGATAATTAAGCTGATGAAGTACCAAGGACATCTATGGCCATAGGTATTGCATACCCAACTACTCTCAATATCCATGAACTGCGGGATGCGTACACCGTCTTATTGCATTAACATCGTGGTTATTCATTCACTTATTAAATTAAATTTAAATGATGGTAACATCAATCATCAATCTAAGAATAGGGGTCCACCAATGGTTCGTGAGAAGATTGAAGTCAGTGAAGTGAAGTGAATGGCTTAGCTGAAGAACAAGAACTGCCTCAGTCGCAAGTTGTTTGTGTTTTTCCATAAAGAGAAATTGTGCTTTTATAATATAAAAAAAAAAACTACGTTAAAGTTATTTTAGATCCTTAGATAGGATTTTTGTTTTAGTTGTAGTGTGATTAATTTAACCGGTATGTGTTAATTTAGGTAATATCTGTTTAAATTTTCTACAAATTAATAAAGTCAACTTTGAGTCTTGTTTAAGGAAGAAATCACCATTTTATGAGCTAATCCTAAATAAAATGTTTCTATTTTAATAGTGAAATGTATCTATAATCATAAATAAAGACTTTAATGAACATTAATAGTCAGTATACAAATTTTTACACGGTCAATTAATTAAAAGTTATTTTTATTATAATTTTAAATAATTAATTATACACACCATAAATTAAAGAGGAATAATAGTGAAAGTCATATCAAAAATTTAAAATAATCTTATTATGAATAAAAATTATTTATATTTTTAATCTATGTACAGAGACAAATTAAATATAAAGAAATAAAAAATAAAAAATATGTATTCCTTATTTATAAATTAAAACTCGATTTAACATTGTTATTTATTTGGTACAATTGGAATTGGAAAAAGGATAAAAATAAGTCTAACGGAGGGACATGCAGTCCGTAAGTAGAAGGCTAAAGCTTGTAGGGGTGTTCGCGGGTCGGTTTGGATCGGTTTTGGCCAAATTTAGGACCCAACCTAATTAAATTTGATCGGTTCGGTTTGGTTCGATTTTCATAAAAAAAATTGAAATCCAACCCAACCCAATCCGTTCATAAACAGTTTGGTTCGGTTCGGATCACTGGGTTACCCATTTAATTTTTTTTTAGAACTACTATTTTATATCACGATTCTTTCAAATATCTCATACAATTAATACAATATTATCAAATGTATGAAAGTAGTAAAATTGATTCATTTAATACCATCAACATAATATTATAAAATAGACTTATAATATAAATTAAAACAAAAGATTTGTGAACAATATTTACTATAATAGTCATAATAGTCTGAATTACAACTGAATCTTACAAACCAAACTTTTTTATAACCAATTTTGTTGCAACCATATTTGCTGAAACAAACAAATAAACAAAATATGATTCATTAATATTATAAACATGGTAAACAATATATGAAAAAAAAGGTGAAACAAATAACAATATACTTAAAAGTAATACATTAAGAAGTTTCATGAACACCAAAGTATGTTTCTATTTATACTAATTTAAAGATATGATTTTAACCAATTTTTGAATGCAATCCTAAATATATTCTATCGTATTATCCAATGCAATCTTAAAGATATTTTATTATATTATGCAATGCAATCTTAAAAATATTCTATCCTTTTTTTTAATGCAATATTAAAAAATATCCTATCTTATTTTTGAATGCAATCTTAAACATTTATAATATCATATCTTTTTTTAATTTTTAATATATATATATATAAATAATAAAATTTATATTATTATTACGGGTTCACGGATCGGGTCATCGGATCAATGGATATGTAAATCTAAACCCGTGACCCAACCCGTACATGAACGGTTTTAATCGGTTCGGTTCGGTTTTGATCTAAATATATAAATGACCCAACCCAAATTGTTCGGACCGATTCAGGTTCACGGGTGACCCGTACCCGCGAACACCCCTAAAAGCTTGTCGTGTAAACATTAATGTCAGTTAGGTCTTTATCTTAGGTCCATTAATAAAAAAGTTATCAATATAATATTATATATATTTGTTGATAAATATATAGTAACAACCATTAATTGAATAAATTGAAGTCAATAAAAATATGAAGACACCAATGAAATTGTATTCATTAAATTTTCAATATATCACTCAATTCATGCATACTTCCGTGTGTGTTATCTTTATTATTTTGTTCTTAATCTTTTTTCTTTTTTTTTTCTCTCTTATTTCTATTATTTTATTAAAACTTGAAGTAGGTTGTCAAAGTAAATAACATATGACTTATATCAAACTAATGCAATAGAGAATATTAACAAGTGTGGTCTTTCAACATGGATCCGCTTTGGAGGTATCATTCGAGATTTCGAGATCGATCATCATGGAACTTTCATCTTTGATTTCTCGGGCAACTGTGGTGTCACCACCTATCTCAAAGCAAAACTTTATGTTATTTTCTATGATCTCTGAAAAGCTTAATTGGGAAGATAGCTTCCACAATATTGTTTGTGAATTGGACTCAAAGCTAGCTCTTCATCTTATCACAACAGCACCCAGTGATTCTTCAGATTCAGACATTTAGCAACTTAAAGAATCAACTTGGAATCTCTCCTTTCGTCATACCCTTCACTTTAAGCCCTAGCTAGTTCTTTCCCTAGCTTCTGTTTGTGTTTCTTTTTTCCTACACATAACAAAAAATGTTAACAATAATTATCACTATTTCTTGATAATATTGTTTCAATATTGTCTCTTATTTATAATTTATATTGAATAAATTAACTATCTTATTATCTAGAGTGAAATATTATAATTACTTGATTATAAGACATTACTAAATTATTTTTGCATCTCAAAAAGTTAGTAGATTAATATAAAAATTAATAATTAATATTTCATTAAATCTTTTTATAAATTTTGCCTTTAAGTTCTAATATTTAGACATGGCCCTGTTAACTCTTTAACTATTCTTATCAAAGTAATCTTATTTCTTTTTATAATTCTGTTTATTATCTTTTTAAGAAAATGT
>PYAF01000484.1:247783-273923 GCA_007407185.1 Glycine tomentella | reverse complement strand
GACATGGCAGAGCCAATCTGCCTATCTGATGCATATGGCGCGACTCGCGCCATACGCCACGCGATTAGCGCCATGGGTCAGAACCAATTTTCCTCCTCTCTTCCTCACGCCTTCCTCTAATATACTAAGCTTCATCATTTATCTTTAAGCATGGGCTTAACCTAGGCTTAGTTACGTATTTAAAATTCAAGGTATTACAACCATCACCTCCCTGTTGTCCTCCTCTTCCTTCATAATCCAGCCCTCAATCCACCGCTGACCCCATCGCCTCATCCCATTTATCTTCTTCATCCTTCCACTGTCACCCCTCCTTTATGCACAATCATGACCCCAACACGACCCTTTACAATACTAGGACAGTGTGCATTCGACAGCCACCACCAACATGGACGACCCTGCATGTCATTGCCATGATAGTGTCTGCGATCTCCTCAGCGTGCGAGGTGTTGACGTCTCCTAAGTGCACGAGGTGTCGATTTGGAGGGACAAGGGTCGAGGTCTGCCGCAAGGGCAAAGTTGATGGGGCGATTAGTGGACCCAAGACAGAGGATGAAGTGGTAGGAGCATAGGTGGTGTTGGGCGGCATGGAGGAGGTAGGCGAGCAAGTGGAGGAGCATGGCGATGGAGTTGATCTTGCCAAGGAGAAGTCACATTTTCTTTGTTAATATTATTAGTTAATAAAATATAATAATTGAATTTTTTAAATAAATTAAATAATAAATAATGATATAATTTCAATTTACTGACGTGTCAAATGATTAGACTTGTGACATTTTGTATGTCATTTCATCACTCAACAGAATAAGACTAATGATATATACTGCATTGAATCATAATTTTTATTTTCTAATATATAAATGACCAAAAATGAATTTTATCTAATAATTTAAAAATGACCTATTTTCGAAGTATTAAAACATATTTAAACTATTTTTTATTATAAATTTTAGTAATATAAAATAAATATTTATCTCTATTCATTTTATATACTAAATTGTATTGCTACCCACCCTATATAAAAAGCTACCTATTCACAAGTAAATTCATAGCGTTGTGTTTTTCTTTTCCGAGATAAGTTATTATAAATTTATAATAGAAGGTAAATTCTCTTTTAATAAACAATATTTGAATACGATTAAGATTATATTTGTTTTTACGTACCATTAATTAAATGAATAGATTAACTGATATGAAATTACTATAAATTAATTGTCTCAAATTCAAATCTTAAGAATTTAATTACATTAAAACTCATAAAGGAAAGTTTTGTTACCACTGTGCTTAGCTCAAACTTAAATAGAATGAATCAAATCTAAATTGTTTATTTTCCGCATCGATCTTCTAACATCTACTGTTAAACAATTTCTTTAAATATTTTATACTTAACTCTAATTTGATATTCGGCTAAAAAAAACTCTAATTTTTTTTAAGAAAGAAGAATCTAATTTGTGATGGGTAATTTTTTTTCAAATTATATATTTATTTTCTGACATGTTAGATTTAACGGAAGGAGTTAATATCTTATAGTATGGTAAATAGAATTTGAACCCTTATTTATTAATGAAAATGTCTACATTTAATATGTGATAGTGAATCAAAATAATTTTTTTCTTCAAAAAAATTCTTATAAGAAAAGAAAAAGAAAATGTAATTTAAAGCAAAAAATAATCAAATAACTCGACATATTGGAAAAAAATATATTTTCGACATTTGGTGCGGTGGTCCCCACAGCCGGGGAAGTGGAGGATGTTATAAAAAAACAAATTTGTTTTGATACGAGAGGTTTTTGAATGTGAATAAAATTTAGATATTATTTTTCGTTTAATATTAATATTTATATCAATAGCTATTAATTTTATTTTCATAATTAAATTTGATAGTAATTATAGATATAAACTATCAACATTAATTAAAAAAATGCCAACAATATTTATCGTACTGTGTTTAAGTTACTATTGTACAATTTCTTACAATTCAATTTTATCATTCAAGTGTTAAAATATTCAAGCACTTAGTTTTTAGGATTTTTAAGAGCCTTTTATTTTTACTGCAAAACGAGCATTATAGGTAAGTAAAACTTTAAAAAATAATCTAATTATTTAGTTTTTTTTTTATGTTTGTAAACAAATAAAATTTATTTAAAAATAATACTATTTCACCGCATACATAAAATCATTAAATTTAACTATATTATGAGAAATCTCGGTCATTACGATTTACAAATAACGTTGAATTTAAAAATTGTAATCTATTTACAATTTATCCCAAAGAAGAAAAACCGGGGACAGTTAAAAAAATAATTTGATCTTTAACAAAAGTTAAAAAAGTAAAAAAAAATATTAGATATTTTAAAGGATATATTATCTTTTTAATCCTAAATTTTTATAATTTCTATTTTTAGTTTCTAACCTATTTATTTATATCTATTTTTAGTCTTTTAATTTTTTTCTGTCATTAGTTTTAACTTTTTAACTTTTTTTTTTATCCTTGCTTTTAGTCTCTAATAAAGACAAGTAAGAACAAAAAAAAATTACAAGACTAAAAGAAAAAATAGGAACTAAAATAAAAATCTTAAAAAATTTAAGAGCTAAAAAAAATAATTAATTCAATTTTAAATAGATTGTAAATTAGTTATGTGTGGGAAGAGATGTGCAAGTATTTGGACACGTGACACTTACCTTTATGGTGTTGCAATGTGACATCTATTGGCTTGTTATAGTTGAATTGACATGTGGGATGATGATTGTATATGTGTGTATGTACTACACATACACGGCAAATCCAAATATACCTACCTTTTTTAACTGAGAATTTCACATTCTAGAATTTCAAGTGTACACCACCAAGTCTAATTTTGACGAAGAGAAATGATAGTAATATAGTGTTAAACACATTTGTCCATATACATTTTTTATATTATTAATTAAAATTTATTAAAAAAAGTTTAATGAATCTTACTTCTTATTTAATTAACTCTATTCATAATTTTAATAAGTTTTAAAAATAATTGAAAGTATGTTAAAAAAAATGTGTTACTAATCTTATTTTCTAAAATCATAAAAGTTGTTACTATTCCTCCATATGTCATTGTATTTGAAGTCTTAATCTATACTGTATATGCATAACCGCACTTCAAGGTTTTGATTTTGTTATCAAATCGTTTTCAATCGTTTCCATATGAAACATATAAGTTTGACAATTTCTTCTTTTGTTGATAGTGGTAAACGTATTTTGATTTTTCAATCTTTTCCGTTTAAAAGTATCTAACATATAATTCCACATTCTACGAATATGAGTTGACATAAGAAACAAAGAATTTTCTGTAAAAAAAGAAAAATAGAAAAAAACTAACAAAGAATTCAAAATTAATTCACATCTTTTTTATAGATGTAAATTTAATTCCTTATGGCGCTATTAAAATCTTGCGGTTTAGACTTGTGTAATAATTTGGATAGGTAGACTTGTTTTAACAACCTAACATACTATTAATGTCTTATTCAATATTATTACATATTTGTCTTCATTCTATTACTTTTTAGTTTTTATTTCACTTTTGGTTATTATATTTTAGTATTATTTTATTTTAATAAATTAAGTTTTAAAAATTTTATTTTGGTCCTTTATGTTTTAAAAAAATTTATTTTGGTACATTAATTTTTAAAAGTTTTATTTCGATCCTTTGTATTTTCAAAAGTTTCATTTTAAACTTTTATATTGTTGAAAAAATTATTTTGATCATTTATTCTGATTTTCATTAGCAAATGTTAGTGTGATGTTAACTTTAAATTTTGAAATGATTAATTTAAAATAATGACAACTAAAAATTGTCACTATTTTTTTAAAATACATTCAACAAACCTACTTTTCTAACCTTCGTCATATCTTTTTATGTAAACTTCATAACTACCACAATATAAACAATATAACCATCATCCACTAAGAAGAATATGCTAATATTTTATTTAATTCATTGAAACAACCTAATATTTTAGATGATTAGGTTGTGATGAATAAGTTGTCATTTCTTTTGTTCTATTTTTTTATTAACTAATTACTTTCTTAACTTATTCTTTTGGAATTTCTATTGTGACAATATTATATTTGGCTTGTGGGTAGAATGATGGATCTTAACCCATAATTTGATGTTTTTTTTAATACTATCATATTAGAAATTTTGCTACTATTTGGCTATGTTATGAATGAAATCTTAAATTTAATTATGAATGCACGTTTTTAATTCACGAAAGTGTCGTGAACCATTTTGTCATTAAGTTATATCTGTTGGGGGCTAAAGTATCATTGCGTAATAATGTATTAGCAAGAAATATGAAAGAAGATGCTTCTTCTCAAAATAGCCATTAGGTTCAAAAATATAAAATTTAACATTTAAAAAAGTTTCATTGACACATTTTAATCCAAAACACAATTGGCTTATGTGGAATATTGCCTTGCACACATGAATTTGCCATGTTGACCTTCATGTGCCACATATACACTCTTCATTAAGGGAAATCAAGATAAGTTAATTGTTTGACTAAATTTTCAATATATTTGTACATTTGTGGACTAAATTATTTATTTCCATAGTACAAGAAATATATTATTTATTGACCATTTACCCTAAAAGATAAGTGACTATAAGATTGATTAAAAAACTAATCTTATGCCACATCACTAAATTTGGGTCACATCAAATTAATTTTTTCATTGATCAACATTTTGAATTTGACAAAAAATCTAAAATCGTGAATTTTACATAACTGAAGGATAAATGTTTCTATTTTAAAATAGAAAGACTCAAATATGTATTTTGAAAACTAAAATAACTAAATTTCTATATATTAAAATAGAGGGACCAAACTTGGAGATTTTAAAAATAAAGGAACAAAAATTACATTTAAATCTTTATATAATATCAACGTTTGTGTTTATCTTTCACTACTAATCATTTAATATATTTCAAATTTTCCTCACACTCTCTTTTTTGATGTACATATTGCTATACAATTTCTCTTAAAAAAGTTATATCATCTCCACAGCGTCAAAATATCACATATTTTCTCATGATAAAATAATATGAAATATTTTTTATAGAGAGAGAAAAAATACGAGATATTTTATATGTTCGATATTATACATAATGTATACAGATTTGTTCAGTCGCACATTGTTCAATTCAGGTAATTAATATTCAGACATTATATTTTCTGTCACTTGACGTAAAATAGTATGTTGCCAATGCCATGTGTAGTAGTGTTATTGAATGGAGAAACTAGTCTAAATTTTACAAAACGTAACACGTGGTATGGGTGCAAATGACTTTTTATGCATTGGAAATTAGTAAGAAACAAAAGAACAAAGACAAAACTAGCAAATCAAAACTAAGCTAAACTCAATGACCCATTCAATATAATTTGACCACTGGTAGGGCATCAGATTCACATATATGATATAGTGATTTTGGCTAGCTAGGTTCCAAATTAAACTAAAATCAAACTATGAGTGACAGCTAACAACCCATCCTTAAAATCATCTCCCATGACCTGGTTATAAGCAAAACCAACGACCCAAACTTTTATGTTGTGTTGTCTCTAATAACACCACCCACACCCATCAATTATACGAGGATTACCTACTCAGTTGCCATTAACCCTAGGCTTAACAAAGTATATTGGACGAGGATCCCATCAAGCCCACAGCTATAGGGGTTTATTAATATTTTAGAAGACTCATCTATCAATGCTTCCCCAAGTTATCAAGGAAATTATAATGTCAGCTATATTGCTGGAAAAAAAATAATCATATCCTTCTTTAAACTCATATATAAACAAAAATAACTAACTTATATTAATTAATAAAATTAGTTCAATCATTTAATTTTATTAATATCAAGTAAAAAATGTGATTATTTTTAAAATATCCTTCATTGAAACTTGTTATAATAAATAAAAAATAGTCATTAGAAAAAGAATTAAAATTAAATAAAAGATGTTTTAGGAATGACAATATTAAATATATAGAGCAAAATTAGTTAGATTTATTTATATTTAAGTTCAACATATAATATCACCTTTTTGTTTATATTTAAGTCCAACATACAATACCACTTTTTTGTTTATATATAAATCGAGAGGGAGTACATATTAGTTAAAGTTTTTGTAATAAGAGACTCGATTTGTACTTTACTACTCCCTTCGTTTCGTTTCATATTATATGATGTTTAAGATTTTGACAAAAAAAATTAAGAAATACAATTAATTTATTGAATTTTTTTAGAAAACATTAGTTAATTTCCAAATATACTCATTATCTCTCTAATTAATTACTCATTGACTGATGATTAAGGGTGGTCCTCTAAAAAAAGTATTTAACATTTAATGCAACATTGATTTTATAAAATGACACCTATTTTAGTATAATTTTTTTTTCTCTATAACCTCATATAATATGAAATGGAAGAAGTATTATAAAAAAATAACATATATTATTATGAAATTTTTTATAAAATAAATAAATAAATAATTTTATTTTTCAAAGAAGTCTATATTTGTTGAACGTTGGTCTCTGCTAGCTTTTTGAACAACTCATATCAAGTCATTATCAAATTAGGCTAGAAAATTTCAAATTTAATGTGTTTAAATTTTAAAGGCAAAAACTTACAATTCATTTGGTGAGTTTGAGTTGAATAAGTTACAAACTCAATGTAGGTTGCGGGATATACAAAGTCAAATATAAAATCTCAAATTCAATTTGGTCTTATCATCTTATACAAGATTATCAAACTCAAAAGTCTATATAAATTTGTGTGAGCTTCATAAACTTGACTTGTGAACTCGACTCATAGATTCATGTTAAGTCAAAACATATTTGTGTCTTAAGATGAATCAGGTTTGTTAACTACTTTGATTAGATATAAACAAATATAAAAGATTAAAAATTGAGTCTTATACGATAGAAGCATGATCTGATACGATATTGAAGATGACATTTAAGACTTTATTTAATATTTTGTGTCTAAAATTTATTTTGTAGAAACATTCTCCTAGGATCTATCGAATCACATGAATAATAAATGAAGTCAAGACCTGAGATTCCTCAATCGTCATCAAAAGAAGAGTTTTGTTGGATATACATGCTCTGACGAAAAAGGAAGGGATTGTCTGTTGGAGTGTTCGACACACCAATGACAAAAGAGTGGACTCTCTACATGAAGAAAAAAAGTGCATTTAATGCAAGTAATAAATGTTTCAATGACCACATTCATCATACGAAGAACAAGTGAAGAATTCTACTTATTGTGAAACAACAAACACTTGAAGATAACACTTATATATACCAGAAGCTTTGAAGATATGAAAGATAACTTTTACGCCAAAACATTCATTATTCTTTTTGTAAAAAACATTATGTGTATATATTCTTGAAAAGTTAGAAGAAAAAAACTCTCAAAACATCTTGAACATATTAAGAGAAATGACTAAGTGTTGATTGTTAATTCGTCTTTAAGACGATCATAGATTTAGTCATTGTGTAAACACAACCAACATATCTCTTCTAATTTGTTTCTAGCTGTCAGTGGCTTGGTATAGACAAAAAATATTGGATGTTGATCAAACTGGGGGTAGAATATTTTTTGTAGAGCCATAAGTGGTCGTGACATAATATTGTAACTTGTGAAGTTAGTGAAATTTAGTGATTTACCAAGAATTGAGCGTAGTTTCAGTGGTAGAAAATAACCAGTATAACTCATTGTGTCTGAATTAGAAAACACTTATCTTTTGTTACCAAAAGCGAGTTAAAAAGTAGTTTTAAAATTCATTTAAAACTGTTCCAATTCCCTTTTGTCCAAACATGTTTTATTCAAATTTAAGTTTTAAAAAAATTAGAACCACCCCAACATGGCTTTAATAATTTAAAAA
Source organism: Glycine tomentella (assembly GCA_007407185.1). Lineage (NCBI taxonomy): Eukaryota > Viridiplantae > Streptophyta > Magnoliopsida > Fabales > Fabaceae > Glycine > Glycine tomentella. The sequence goes on along the minus strand of PYAF01000484.1, from coordinate 266,004 downwards.
CTTGTAATATTAAGCCTATCAACTATTAATTATAAAACATAAAAATAATCTAAGTTTCTATTTGCTACAAATTTTTTATTCTAACTGAAAATTATTTTAAAACTAAAACAAATTGGTTTTACTGTCTCCGTTATTTGATCTAGGAAAAGAGGGAGAAAGATATTAGTTGTCACAACTTCTCCTTTATTTTTAAATAAAGCCAAAAATGTTGAATTGAATACTATTTTAATTAAATTATTCACCAAAATTTACAATGACTTGATAAAATGATTATTTCAATGTCATTTGAGATTGTTTTCTATAAAATAATCCTTAAAAGTTTATAATAACCAAATTCATATCAAGTGAGTTTACAAGGTACTAAATAAATAATTTATTGTTTTTAAGTAAATCATACTACTATATTTAATAAAATATACACTATTGTAAACAAAAAATATTTAGGATTATTATTGATAAATTAAAAATAAATAACATAAAAATAGTTATCATATCTAATATATATAAGTCTGATTTTAATAATTTGTATGAGTTGATGTCACACGACAATTCCATATTCATTATTAAATATTATTATTTAATTCAATCAATTCATTTTAATGATTCCTATTTCATTTCATTAATGGATCATGATATTATTAAGTGAAAAATTTCTTTTATTTTGAAATAATTATAATTTAAATGATGTATGAGATTAAAAAAATTAATATTTAAAAAATATTTAAGACTGAATTGATTTTGAAAATTTTATATTATATGATATTTTATTTATTTAATGTATTATAATTATGGTAATTTTTTTTATTAATTATCATGTTAATTTATTAATTATACATTTCCTTTGCTGTGGGGTACATTTTTTTCTTCGTATTTTACAGGTTCTCGTATACATTCTATCATTTATCAATATTTAATATAGTTATTCTATTAGTATTTAATGTAATAAAATTCTATATTATTATTTAAAAAGTTTGATACATTATTTTTAACATAGATATATAATTATTTCCGTATACATTTTTTTTAAATTGATACATTTTTTCTAACACAGGTATATAATTATATTTAATATAATTATTTTATTAGTATTTAATGTAATAAAATTCTATATTATTATTCAAAAATTTGATACATTTTTTTAATAGAACATCTTTAGTAGTTATTATCAAATAGAGATCTTAGATCACTTTTAGTGAACCCTATAATACCATATAGGATTGAAGATCTTTCAAGATCTCTTTACTTTTTTTTTTTTTTTCTGTAGATCTCATTTTGAGATATTAGAGAGAAAGAAAGAGGAGAAAAAATTATTTTTTTTGAACAATGTGCTGAGGGATCTCTTACAAGAACTCATTTTCCATGTTAGAGATATTTTCACCTCCTTTATTGTTCACCTTCTTTATTGGAAGATCTAGTGAAAATTAGATCTTTTCTCAAGATCTAGCACTAAAGATGCTCTAACAAAGGTATATAATTAATCTCACATACAATTTTTTTTTTAATTTGATGATTTCTTCTAACACATATATAAAATATTATTATGTAATAAATATTTTAAAGTGATCATATATAATTATTTCCGTACATAAAAATTTTAATTTGATGCACTTTTTATTCTGAAAATATTTTTTTTAAAATTTTAACAACTTTAATTTAATTATTCTAAATAATATGTTATTATTTAAAAACTAAATAAAAATTATTTAATCAATTTACAAATTATTAGTTATATTATTAATACTTAAATCAAACTAAAAATAAATTAAACTACATCATACATATAATATATCCAAATGATTCTATTAATATTTATTAGTATTTTTAATAAATTGATTTTACTGCTTATAATATTTTTGTATATAGGATAACTTTAACATAAATAAATAATTTTAAAATCTATTATAAAAAATGTTTTGTAAGGTCGCTAGATGTCAATTTTTTTTTTTTTTATAAATTTAGTTATAAACAAAGTCACTAAATATTTCATACTTTTAACTTAAGAATCCTACCTAATATAACATTTTCAATAATAATAATTTTCTGAAACATATGTGCACATAAAAATATATTTAAATATTTTCACATATCTACTAATGTACATGTGTTAAAATTTAAACTAAATAATTAATAACATATTAAAAGTTTAAAATAATATAAAATTACTCTTATAAGTTATAAAATATAAATTTAGTACTATTACAAGACACGTAACACTAAACTAATATTTTATAAAGTTGCACATTGGACTGATCCAACCGTGTGCAAGTCCTAAAGATAATGTTTTACTTTAAAAGAGAAAAAGCTATGTTAAACCTTTTGTCTATATATGTGGTGTTTTTATTATACAAATTATAAACAAACATTTTTTTTGGTGGGTCTAAAATATAATTTTTAGTTGTTTTATGTTTGAATTTTTTGAAGTAACGAGATAATAAACTTAGTTATGCATTAAATAATATAATATCTTATAACGTTTATACAGAGGGATGTGATTTTATTTTTTCTTTTTGTGAAGGCAAAAGCACCTAAATGGTGTTTTCCAAAGCATTATTTACGAATATGGTGTAGTTGCAAAAATATTTACCAATCTGGGGCAGCCTAACACGCCTGGCTTAGGCGTGTTTATGCTGCCCTCGTCCCTATAAATAAGCACCAAATCTACTATGTACCATACTCATGGTTTTCACCTTCTCTCTAGAGCTTGTGCGTGGATATTTATGAGGCGAAGCCCTGTCAACAAGTAAGCGGTTTTACGATTTTTCATATCAGTTTTATTTATTATGTTATGTTGTTTAATTAGAAAAATGTTAGGGCTATATGAAATTGTTAGCGACATAGTTTTAGGTTCATAGAAAATTGTTTAATTGGATGTTGGTTTAAATGGTTAGGGTTTGGGTTAAATGGTTTGGATTTAGGGTTTAGAGTTGAGTATTGGCGATGCAGGGTTGTAGTGGGTAGAGTTTAGGGTTTATGGTTTCGGTGGGCATGGGTACATGGTGTTAGGATTTAAGGGGTTGGATGTTGGGGTTTGGGGTTTAGGGTTTAGGGTTTAGGTTCGGTGTGTATGGTTACATGGTGTTTTGCAACGAGTATATGGTTTAGGGGTTGGGGGTTGGGGTTTGGGGTTTAGGGTTTAGGGTTTAGGTTCGGTGTGTATGGTTACATGGTGTTTTGCAACGAGTATAGGGTTTAGGGGTTGGGGTTTGGGGTTTAGGTTTTAGGGTTGGGGTTTGGGGTTTAGGTTTTAGGTGTTTGGGTTTGGGTTTAGGTTTTAGGGGTTATAGGGTGTTGGGGTTTTGGGTTTAAGTTTCGGTAGGCATGGGTAAAGGGTGTTTGGGTTAGGGGTTAGGGTGTTGGGGATTGGGCTCTAGGGTTTAAGTTGCGGTGGGCAAGGGTTTAGGGTGTCAAGGTTTGGGGTTTAGGGTGTAGGGTTAAAGTGTTGGTGGGCAGGGTTTAGGGTTTACGGTTTAGAATGAATTATGGCTTAGGGTTTACGGTTTAGGGTTTATTACATAAGCAATTAATTTCGTATTAGTTATGAATGAGATATATTTTTGTTAAAATATTTTTTTGCCTCTTTTATAAATTTGCTAACATTGTACTGTTTAGGGATATTTGAAGTTGTTTTGTTCACGGCAAGAAATGAGTTCAAGTAGTGATTCTGTTCGTGTTATCTTATATTTTAATGGAAGAAAGGTTGATGGACAACAAGGTGTCGTTTTTGAAGGGGATACACGAGCAACCCGTATGAAGCGAACCTTAACAGTGAGTGAAATGCATGAGAAGATACGACAAAAATTAGGTCTACATGTAAACCAATGTATCACTGTAGTCACGACAAGATTATGGCAAGATGAACATTACTTGGGGTTTCAGATGGTGGATGATGAAGACATAGAATTGGTAATGGAAGAATTTATCAACCAGGGAAGGAAAAATTTCCTGGAGTTGTACGTGGATTTTACAAAAGCAGAGAATGTTGTTTTACCCATCCAGGTAGTTGAACATAATACAGAATCACATGTTGTCGGAGGGGCGGCATCATATGCTGGCGGAGAGGTAAACGTGTCTGAGGAGGATTCACATGACCCAACTTGGGTCATGGATGACGATGAAGAGGAGGACGATGATGAAAATATCGCAATGGAAGATCGGCTTCTTGAGGAGGATGCTAGTGCGTCGGATGATGATGAGGATGCTGGTGTGCATGGGACTGGATCCAGTCAACCAGAACAAGGTGTTGAAGGTATGTTACCTGACTAAACCAATGATAATGTAGGCATATATGTATGCATGTATGTGTTGTTATTTATTTTTTTTATATGTTTTGTAAACTTAATTTGAATGTGCATGTAATGATGTGATTAATTATTTGGAATGAATTTGTTTTGTTATGTAATTTTATTGTTATTGTTTATCAGGGTTAAATTGAATGTTTATGAACTGAGGGGATTAATTTTCGTAAGGAATTTGTTTTGTTATTAGATTTGGCTGATAATATTTATTAAACTGACGTTCAATGTACAGGTCGTGAGATGATTCCTTTCTGGGAAGGAATTCCTCATTATACACATATTGATTAGAATTACCCAATCGAAGAAGACTCTTTTAGCGGTTCTGGTTCGGGCTCAGGATCAGTGCAAGGTCCATGGCAAATAGGGGATGATTTGTTTGTTAAACAAGAATTTGACTCGAAAAAGGAAGCGCAACTCGCAGTTAAGCATAACTTGATGAAGAACCATCAAGAAGCAACTGTGGTTGAGACCAAGCCTAACAAGTTTTCTATGAGGTGTGTTGCGTATAATGATGGTTGCCCTTGGAGGGTTAGGGTTATTAAACCAACATACCGTGAGAAGTGGGTTGTTTCAAGATGGGGTGGCAAACACAATTGCTTGAATGATCATATCTCACAGGGTCACAGACAGCTTGATTCTGATGTAATTGCTTCACTAGTAGTAGGTATGTTTTTATTGAATGTGCTTTATTTGGATAATATAGTTGTTTGAAAAGTATGTTGTTGACGTGAATGTTACCGTTTTGTCTTGGTTAGGAATGATTAAGGAAGAACCATTAGTGTCAGTCGCATTGCTTCAGGAGAGGATAACCAATACGTATGGATTTAAAGTTTCATATCGAAAGGCCTGGTATGCGAAGCAAAAAGCAATGGCAATGGTTTATGGGGATTAGGTAGAATCTTATGCTTTCTTGCCCAGGTGGTGCAACTACATGTTTCGTTTTTCACCAGGTTCTTATTTTGATATTCAAACAAATGATTATTTCGTTGCAAATCGATTGATATGGGCAAATCGTGTGTTTCATCGCATTTTTTGGACTTTTAGACAGTGTTGTGAGGCATTTAACTATTGCAAACCCATCATTCAAGTTGATGGGACTCATTTTATGGCAAATATAAAGGAAAATTGTTGATTGCCACAAGTCAGGATGGGAATAATGAGGTGTGCCTTTGGCATTTGCCATTGTTGAAGAGGAGATGTTGGAAGCTTGGAATTACTTCCTTTCTAACATCTGGTTCCACGTTACCCGTATGCAAAATATATGCCTCATTTCAGATCGTCACCGGAGCATTATATCTGCTGTTCAGAGTCATATTGGTTGGCAACCACCTTATGCGCATCACGTGTTTTGCCTGCGTCATATTGTTAGTAATTTTAATCAAAGATTCAAGGATGCAAGATTGAAGAAGACCCTCATGAATTTAGGTGAGTCAACAAATATTTATGATATATTAAGTTAACATAAATCTGTAAATCGAATTATGTTAGTGTATTTTATTATAATGCAGGTTATACTCCCTCTATGATCGATTTTGATATCAGATTAGCACGGTTTCGTGATACCAGTGCAGAGATTGCAGAATGGATTGATTCCATTCCCAAGGAGAAATGGGCACGTGCATATGATGTAGAGGGGAGAAGATACGGCCACATGACAACAAACTTGGCTGAATCAGTTAACAGGGTCTTGAAGGGAGCGAGGAACATGCCTATCACTGCTATTGTGAAACACACGTACATCCTACTGGTACAGTATTTTGTAAGCAGGGGTCAGGCGGCTGTCCAACAGCTTTAGCATTCACAATGATATTGCAAAAATGTGGTTGATGCTATGAGGCGTAATCAGTCGCTTGCAACACGCCACCATGTACGCACATATAACGTTGATCAAACGATATTTGAGGTGGAGGATGGATGCGAAATGTCATATTCAGTGTCCCTTCCCGATCGTGTTTGTCAGTGTGGGAAGTTTAAGGCATTCAAATACCCATGTAGTCATGCCGCAACTACTGTTTACATGTGCGTCAAAATCCTTTTCAGTATGTGGATGACGTGTTCCTTGTCAGTAACTTGGTTCAAGCCTATTCAGTGCCATGTCAGCCAATAGGTAATGAACAGGCTATTCCACCGAGTGAAGGTCCAGTCATCATACCTGACAGGTCAATGCTGCGTGACCAAGGTCGTCCAAGGTCAACTAGAATATGTAACGAGATGGACGAAGTCGAAACATCTCAGAGATGTAAGAGGTGTGGTATTTGTAAGCAAGTTGGCCACAATCGGAGAGCTTGTCCTACTCGTGGGGGTACGTCATGATGTTGTAATTGGTTGTATTTTTGTTTAATGAACAACATAAGCGGATGTGTTCAAGTACCTTTGTATTTTGTTTTATTTCAACAGCTTGTAATACTAATCGTGTTTGGTTTATGACTTGTATGTTAATGTATTTGATGTTTAGATATGTTCAATGCACAATTTCATATAGGGTCTCGCCTAATACGCACAACTTGGGCGTCATTGAGCACACTAACTTGGGCGTGACTGAACTCGCTCAACTTGGGCGTGACTAAACACGCCTAAAAATTCCTTAGGCGTGACTGAACACACCCACCTTGGGCGCGATTAGTCCCAATATAAGGTAGACGTTCGGACACAACATACCTCGCCCCGCAAAATTGAATTTGCATATGATGGCATTCTTAGAAGAAACCAGCAGTTAGAACATTTGTAACTCCAAATTAGCATTCATTTTTCCAAATGGATCAATGAAGCACGACGAAACAGGTGTTTGTTTTCAATGTGCTACTCCAATACCAATGCGAGTTCCTAATGACTGTTTGTTTCATACACTGAAGAGTCGGATGCACCACACCCTTCTACTAACCGATGACCATTTTTTTGACAACATTTACTATCGACAACCATCCCTACATGCAGGTTAGGTCAGCACTATTTTTTTCATTCTATCGCACTCACAAATGATGATGACGTCCGCAGAATGTTAAGCTGCAATGACCAAATGTCGAGTGCTGGCCCTATAGAAATATTATGCACCATAAACAGAACACCCGATGGTATAATCAACCTACTTCAATCCACCATCGTCCCCACACATGATGCACTGCTATATTACAACGGAAGATGGAACATACCATGAGGAGCCGATTTTGTGGGTTATTCTTTTACTGGAACCAACCCAATACGGTTTGAAATTCCTTCTGGATGCACCATTGAAACACTAAAGGCCGTCATCAAGCAAGTTGCGCCTGTTGGGGTTCCCCCTAATGGAGTTCACATGTCACAGGTGGTAAGAAAATTATTTTTTCGTCATCCAGCACATGCACAATATTCAGACACCACAATCGAGTATGACATAAAAGAGTTGATAAGCGATGAAGACGTGTTCAAGATGCTAGCGGAATCCAACTACTGGAAACGTCTTTGTCCAATTGAGATTTTAGCTATTTTTAACAAACCAGATATCCAGATGGAATAAGACATGTACGCGAAGATGTTGTTTATAATTATCCTTCTAATTAAAAATGTGTATTCCATTTCGTTTTTTATTTAAGTTGTGTTTACTGTCATTTGAAATAATACGTGTCTCATAATTATTAGTGTTTGCGGGGTTAACGTGTTTAGATAATTCTTAGACCGAGCATGCTTAAAATAAATGTTGCAAACAAACGTAAGTTACTAAATACAATCGATTACAAAACAAGATAACAAATAAAAACAACAAACAGCCACTAAAACTAAGACGGTGGGGGCCACAGCATATGACGTGCCTGACGGTCAGGTAGCCTTCGTCTTCTGGGACGATGAGAACTGTCTGGTTCAGACGGGCATGGCTGAGATGGGCCTGCCTCATACGTCTGCACATAGGGAGATGGACGTGGAGTGCCCTGGTCTGCATATACCGGCATAGGATGCTCAACAGCTGCGGTGCCAAATGGTCCTTGTGATGGCCAAACCCCAAAACCTGATGTACTGCAATCCAACTAAGAGAGCATGTCGTCGATGTTGAAACTAGTCCAGTCGGATCCAATAGGACCAGTACCGAACCCAACATCTACACATGTCATAGCAGTAGTAACTGGTTCGGCATGGGTTTGGGAGTCGGCCGGTGTAGGCATATGGGCTTAAGTAGCCTCGTAATAGAAGGGCTGGGACCCATATGTCGATGCCATAACTGGAGGCCTATAGTAACCCTCAGTACGAGGCCTGGGACCAACAATGGGCTAAGGAACCTGCTGAATCGGTCTTCGTCGACGCTCTAGCCCACGTCCCTCTTTACTTCAATGGCCAACTGCAACAGACAGTTGTGGGTCCTGCTGAAGCTGCGATGCAGGAGCATGTGGTCCTCCCTCCTCCACGCGACAATTCTCGGCGAAGACAGACATTAAGTGACCCACCTCCTCATTCGCCTAATCGAAGTTGAAGGCTGCCTTATTGGGCGAAATTGTCGCGAAGTACAACGCCTCTAGCCCATCAACCTGCAAATTAAAATTTATAAACATCAATGTCAACTATGTGATATACCATAATTAATTTAAATACACAAATAATGATGTCAACAAAACTTACACCACGACCCGTCTTGGCACCCTTCTTCGTGATAAACCGCTTCCTATTTTCCCTGTACCAAACCATGTACTCATGGTGTGGTGATAGTAACCCCTGAAGCAAGGGGGGAAGGTCAATGTGCTGGTCCCTAACCTCCCAGCGCATAATAAACGGTCTGAGCTTACGAACCCAATTGTCTTCTCGTTTACCACGCAGCGAAAGGTCATGCACACTCTTAAGCTTCTTGGGAGCACGTGGGATTGGCTGATCCCTCCCAAATTGGCGCATGCATTATCCGGTTGGGAATATTCAACTGTGTGGAAGCATATAATAGGAGTTGTTGTCATCCACAACAGTCGCTGATGCTCAAATGCACCAAGAAAGTCGTAGTCTCCATATGGTTGCCAGACTACCTGCATAGACCAAAAAACGTAGCATTTTCTAACAACATGTACCACAAATGCAAACATACAATTACTGAAAAATTACTATACGTACCTTGTGTCGAGTGAGGGAATCCAATGCCATCCTATACAAGACCAGCTCGTGCGGTTTAAACCGGCCTAAAGCGTTAAACCTAATTTCAAAATATCTAACATTAGTATGCTATAGGACTTAATTGTAACAATTGTTAACAAAAACGAAATACAGTCACACATACCGGTGTCCGAAATGCTACTCTGCCTGAGTAGGCAGCGGAATAGCTGGAGCAATGGGTGGGAATCTAAGCCACGCCCACACCTGAAGCAGTATATGACATCCACCAATGTCACTTCTGTCTGGATCTGTACACTCGCACATTTGTCTGAACAAATGTGCAAGGACCGCGAAGCCCTAGCTGTATCCACCGATGTCCGTGAATTCCCCAGCAAGCAACGGGATATAACGTGCTGCGATCATGCTACCTCCAGATCGGTCGCACAACAGCCATGCTCCAATAAGCCGTGCCATGTGGGCCTTCGTAAACCGCGTCACGTTAACCAATTCGGGAACCACCTCACCCCAATGCGCAAAATGTCTATCAAAGAAAGACAGTCGCAAATATCCACCTCTCAACTCGGTGTCCTCCTCAGCTTCGTGACCAAAAACGTCCTCAATGACGGTTGCCCAATCGACTACCGTCACTCCAGTAATGACATTGCCCTCCGTGGGCAATCCCAAAATACCAGCCACGTCTTCCAACGTGATGGACATCTCTCCCTGTGACATGTGGAAGGTATGAGTCTCTAGCCTCCATCGCTCAACCAGAGCACTAATAAGCTTATCATCCATCTAAAAAAATTATTAATGAATTAACAAGTACAGTTATGAAATTAACAATTCTTTACTCATTTCATAATTGCATACCTGAATATGTCGCATGCGTGTGCCATAAAGAAAGCCAGCATTACGCAACATATCACAAACGACATCAGGTATATCATCGTGATGTGGTCCCGTCGTCACCTTACCACATCGAGTCTTCAATACTCGAACTGTGCCCTCGTTCCACACAACTTATGAAACGTGGGTGCGCTGAGTATGCCTACGCAAAGCGTCCCACTTGTATGGGGTAGGGACAACATAGGCTGTCGGATCCATGGACTCACCCTCGTGATCGGATCCAGATCGCGACGAATCAGTGGAACATGAATCAGCCATCTAATCAGTATCTTAATAAACAAAATACGTACGAATTAGTATCTTTCAAACAAATTTTTCTTGTCTATCATAAACGTTAAACCAAGCACCCCTAATCCCCAAACCCCCACCCCCCAAACCCTCACCATTTAACCCAAACACCGAAGCAGAAACACTGCACATTAAACCCTAAATATGTCCGATTCACAATTACTGCGAAAATAATTGTCTGAAGTAATAAACATTAAACCCTAAACCCTCAACCGTAAACCCTACACCCGTTAACCATGCCCATCGAAACTTTAACCCTAAAACCTAACCCCCAAACCCCAACACCCAACCCCTGATCATGTGCCCCACCGTGGGTCCGCCTCTGCCCTAACCCAAACACCCTGTACCTATGCCCATCGAACTTATACCCTAGACCCCAAACCCCAACAACCCCTAAACCCTAACACCCTGTACCCTTGCCCATTGAAACCCTAAACCCTACCCCCTACAACCTTAGACCGTCAATCCTAAACCCTAAATCCTAACCATTTAACCCAAACACTAAAGCACAAACACTACATATTAAACCAACATACACATAAACAATTTTCTATGAACCTCAATCTATGTCGCTAACAAATTCATATGGTCATAACATTTTTCTAATTAAACAATATAACATATTAAATAATTGACAATTTTCTAAACCCTACATCCTACAATGTAATCCATAAATCCTAAACTAAAACAATTTTAAACTAACCTAACATTTATTTTATTAAAATATAATTACATCACTAACAGTTTAATATGACCCTAACAATTTTCTATGAACCTAAATCTATGTCGCTAACAAATTCATATGGTCATAAAATTTTTCAACATTATAAACAATAACATATTAAATAGTTGATAATTTTCTAAACCCTACATCCTAAAATGTAATCCATAAATCCTAAACTGAAACAATTTTAAACTAACCTAACATTTATTTTATTAAAATATAATTACATCACTAATAGTTTAATATGACCCTAACAATTTCCTAATTACAAAATATAACACATTAAATAAAATAACATGTAAAATAATGAATTTCGCTTACTTGTCGACAGGGTTTCGCTTCAGAAATATCTGCGTCCAACTTCTAGAGAGAAGGCAGAGCAAATTTTAGAGAGAGGATGAAATATATAGAATGGTAAATAGTAACTTTTTGGGGAGTATATATAAGGGAGGGGGCAGCACAAACACGCCCAAGCCAAGGCGTGTTAGGCTGCCCCATATTGGTAAATAATTTTTGGACTGCACCATATTCGTAAATAATGATTTAGAAAATACCATTTAGGTGCTTTTGCCTTTTGTGAATGTTACATAACCACGTGATGAACACAAAGAAAAATAATTACTTATATATTCTTTTACTCTTATTTTACTTTCTGACTCTATCTACTTTTATCCTATCTGCACCATCTAACAAAATCTGAAATGGAAAAAAATGTCATGTTTAATCATTTAATGAGCATATGAGTTGGTATAAAAGCATGTACTAACCTAAAATCTCAATCTATTTAATCCTCGAGTCTGTCTTTCCAGTTTCCACACCTTTCTCTCGTTTTTGCTTCTTCTTTTTCATTCCTTTCGAAATTTAAACATTTTCGTACCACATTCTACTCACTCTTAATAGCTTTATAATTTTCTTAAAAAAAAGCTTTATAATTAGTTCTGTTGCAACTTTAGGAATGTAAATATCCGATTTTCAACCAACAACCAACAATGCTCTGAAGTCTCAATTCCTCCGTATTCTTTATTTTCTTTACTTTCCCGTGGGTCACCTACGAAAAATGTAGGAACCTTCAATAATAATACGATCCTTGCTTTAGAAAACAAAAAAGGAAAGATAAATTATAAATAAATAATAACAAAAACCCGTGATCACGGGGCTGATTTTTTTTATATATTTAATCGGGAACACAAATTAATGTAGAGTATAGAATATGTTTGGATAAGTTTTTTTTTTAAAAGTATTTTTAAGAGAAAAAAAATAATAGGATGAATTTTTATAGGGGTAAAATGATTTTTTTTAGCTAATTTGTATAAACTCTTCATATAATTTATCTAAAAGATGAAATGATATTTACAAATTAATTAATAAAGAGTTTATATTAATTTATAAAAGATGTCATTTTTTTCTTTCTTATTTTTTTATTATTAAAAGTGTTTTTAAAGAAACTTACTAAGCCTTTTAATATAGCATCCGGAGGAATATTAAACCTTTAATATCATAAGTTTAAAAATATAGTTGCCAATTGAGTTACAAAGACGTAAAAATGATAGCAATGCATTCTAAGATATACCTTCTTTTAAAAAATTGACAGAAAATTATTAAATTATTAAACAATTGAAGTGCTACTTTTTATTTATTTACTCTCATTTATTATTTAATAAAAAAGTACATGAACTTTATCTAATATTAAAACTGTCAATTAGAAAGACTGTATTTTATCTAAAATTAAGAGAAAATTATTAAATTATTAAACAATAAAAGTGTTACTAATATATTTAGTAGCATTTTTTCTCTAAATATTTTATTTCATGTCAAGGAGGAAACTATAAATTTGGAGGAGCTGTTAACATACATTCCCTTTTCCTCCATTACAACTTCGGTAGCCGTTATAACAGGCTTTACTTTAATGGTATGTCAGTTTGGAAGACATTAAAGTATAAGAAATGTAATATCTAAGTATTTATGGAGTGATGTAACATGATATTTTATATTCATTTCCTTCAACTAATATAATTAAAGTAGATTTATATTTATTTTATTTACAATAGAATCTTAAATCAATTATAATATATAAGAACTGTATAAATTAAAATACTTAGATATTACATTTATTTTATTTTTTTGAATATTATATAATAGGTTTAAGAATTGTGTAAATTGATATGATATATTTTTTGTTGATTAAAGTAAAAATATGAAAATATCCAATTACAAATATATTTTAAAATATAGTAATTAAAAGTACATTTTATGTAAACATTATTAATAAAGATTTGTTTCTAATTTTTTTTAATTTGCATAGGTAAAATTTAAGTCAATTCACATAAATATATTTTACTATTATGAAACATAACATACGATACACAGTTTTAATTGATTGTCCAATAAAATAATTTAAATCATTAATTTATTCTATATATTTATTAAATATTATATATTGTAATTTAAAATATTTTAAATTCATCACAATTATTTATATAAAATATATTTAATATTTATTTACATATTTACTAATCGGATGTAAGCGCCCAGATTGAGTTAAGTTTTGATTATTTTTTAATCCAATCCAATTAAACTTAGTTATGTTACATTGAGTTTATGATTTTTATTTTTTCAACTCAATCCAACTTTAATTGGATTGAATTTGATTGAGTTAGTTATTGGATTAGACCAATACAAAGATGTCACATCTTTAAATCTTGAAAATAAATTAAAAAAATCTTCAATCACAAAATAATGTTATTACCTTTCAAAATAATGTATTATCTTAAAATAAATATTATATTACCTTGAGAATGAGGTGTCTTTAGTTTATGATTTTTATATTAGTAATTTAATTATATGTTGGTTGAGTTGGATCTTCATCATATCTTCATCAGGTCTAAAACTACACACTCGTTATCCAACATAATTTTAATCGGATTTGATAAACTAAAATCAATCTAATCCAATTATCCAATCCAATCCATACAAATCTAATTGGATTAAATTGAATTGGACATGTTTACAAATTGGGTCCAATCTACTTACACCCCTATTTACTAACATATATTATTAAAATTGAAACTAAGTAAAATATGTTAAAAATTCAAATAATATAAAAAATTATTTCTATAAATTATAAATTATGAATTTAATACTCGTAAGACGCATGTAACTAAACTAGTGTAATAAAAAAAATGAAGAAAAGAAGAAGAAAAACATATTAGAATCTACTTATATTTTCAATCATTACAAATTGGAAAGAAAAACAACTTCTATAATTTAATAGACTAAATTTTCTTCATCTTTATATATCCGTTTAGTACGGAATTTATGCCATTTTACATATATTTAAGTTTTTTCTTTCATTTTCTTTCCCAATAAACAATTTTCAAAATCATTTCATTTTCTATTATTTTCCTTTCTTTTGCCTTTAAGTTTTTTTTCCGCAGTCTTTTCTAAAAAAACATATTATAGAGTTAAATATAAGTTATATATATTATTTACATAATAATTTTTACAACATTTTTGTAATTTTTTTTATCTCTTTTCATTATATTAATTATCTTACTCTATTTTTTTAAAGTTATTTTTTTTCTATCACTCTTATTATTGTAAAAAATAAAAAAAAATTGTGGCAAGATGCTTTCTCTAAACTAAATCATTTGGTCCAAAAGTGCCTTTTGAATGCCCACCATAATGATTCCAAATCCTTGTGCTGGCTTGTTTTGCCCAGACAGAGAGTTTAAGTAATGCCACTTTGTTGTCTCCTAAGGTTCATGCCCCTAACATGAAGCTTTTCACATTTTTGCAGTCTACAAAAGGCATATTCCAAGATTTTCCATTCAAGAATTAAACCATCACTTTTTCTTCCCATGGGTTGAATCACACCACACATGACACAGCTTACGCGTCTTAACTCTAAGTCCGTTAGATATTAAATTCCATCTACATAAGTTAAAGCAAAGGGTCTATTTTTCTTTCAAATAGAATTAAGGGTGAAATTGGATTTGGGGTTTAAGGAAAACATATTTGGGATTCTGTTAAAAATTATATTTGAGACAAAAATAATTTGGCCAATAAATTAGAGAATATTTGAAATATCATTTATTATGCGATATCTCACATCTTTATTCGGATCCAACCGTCGTTTACAAAAGATATTTTCTAGATTCTTTGCCAAACTCAGTTTTGAGGATCCCAATGACAACTCAAACATTCATCAAGATTCTTATTTTTGTATTCATTTTATTTTATCCATTAGATTTATATTGGAACGTGTAACACATTATTTTTAATTGTAAACCAAACATACATGCTGTTAGGGTTAGGAGTTTGTGTCCTTTACTCTGTTTATTTGTTCAATCATTCCTATTTTTGTTGGATTGTTCGTATTTAGACATATTGTACTTATATGTGTGTAATATATATTAACAATTGTTTGTAATCTTTTTAAAAGCATTTATTTATTAAACAACATTTTGAGTTTTAACTTGATAAAAAAAATATAATTGAGAAGAACTTTTTTACTAAAGATGATCGATTAATTTCTTTATCAAAATTAGTCATTGATATAATCAATTGATACTTCGATCACACCGTGAAAAAACATATTTTTTTATTAACTAAAATTAATTAGAAATTAAAAAATTCATAAGTCTCTCTTCTTATTTAATGGATCTCTAGTAATTTTATCATTTTTAATAAAAACTTTGGAAAGTAATACCTAAGTCCACAAAACAAAAGTTAGACAGAAAATATAAGAAGAATTTATTCTCTCAAAACATCAAATTTTCAATAAATTTTAACCAATAATAATAAATAATAAAGTGTATGATAAAAAAATGTAGCAAAAAGTGTGTTAAGCAGGAATCCCTTCTCCTTTTTCTACCTCTGGCCTCTAGGAATATGATGTCATTTTTGTCAACACAATTTAAAATCAATATGCTTCCTGGTGCTCTGCTTAACAATGAAGTGATGACACTTAAAAAAAAAATCAATTGCTGAAGTCATCTTGGTGTAAAGTCAAGTAATTAAAACTGGCGTGAATTTGGGTAATTATCATAAATTCAACCTATAATAACAAAATTTAGATGTTTTAGAAAAATATGATAATGAATGATCGCAATTATTATAAGTCAAGACAAACTTTAAAATAAAGTAACAGCCTGTTGGTGACATCTATAGGTTTTTAGTATAAATTTTAAATGATAATTTCAAAACAATATATGTGGGTTGTTAAAATAAAGTTGACTTAATTTTTAACTTACATTTAAAATATTCTTTACATAATTCTTAAAGCATAAAAAAGTTTTTTTAAGTAAAAAAACAAAATCATGTTTTGCAGTTTATCCAACTGAGCTAAATTAAAGTATTGCTTTTGGTTGAAAAAAAAAAACTATTTACTACTCTTCTTTATTTTTCCTAAAATATCCCCATACTACTGTAATCCCTCATAAAAAATGAAAACTTTTTTTTTTAAGTTCTAAAACTTAAAACTAATACAGGTAATAAATTAGATGCTTTGCTTTTGCAGGAGATATTTCAATCCTGCCAGCGATATGTCTCTGCGTGGGACACTCTTTTAACATTTTCTTTTGTTTCATGGTGTTTAATGCGACCGGATTTTGGATTGAGTGGCTTTTAAATTTCATTGTAGAGATTTAAAAAAATTTAGAGAAGTAATTTCTGATGGTTTTAAAGCCTGAGAGAACGTTTGATTACATTTTGAATAGTTTTTCCAAATATTATTTTGCGATTTTAGTCATCACCTTGTCATCATTTAATGGAGAGAGTTAGAGATGGGCAAAAAAACAAACGAAAAATTAGTTTAAAGACTAAAATAAGTTAAACAAAAATTTAGACTTAATTAAAAAATATAATTTATCCTTTAAATAATTAAGAGACTTAATTAAAAAATAATTAGACTTAATTAATAATATAATTAAAAATTTTAATAATTAAAAGACATAATTAAATTTTTAATTATAATTAAAAGATTAATTATATAATTAAGTGTTAATTAAATAAAGGAGAGAGCCGCTCAGTAGCTTTAAATTTCAATGAACAGAGTAGCTACCTCCTACAATCGATGTTGCTAATTAAGTGTACATCTCACTTTTCCTAAGAAGAATTACTTAAAAGTTCAAAGCTGAAACCTGGGCAAAAAAATTTAAATAATGTTATTTAAATAAAAAATTACCAAACTATTGCAATTCAAAACTTATTTACGTATTTATGGCTGTTAATTACGTTGGGGTGGGACGTGTTTAAACACGTCTAGGGTGGACGTGTTTAAACACGTCATGGGAAGGCGCAACTGAGGCACGAAACACGTCCTGTGTAGACGTGATATTGCACCAAACACGTCCTGCATGGACGTGATTAAACACGTCATGCATGGACGTGATTTACCTCCTAACACGTCTTCCCTGGACGTGATTGACCCCCTCACCCCTATTTTATATACCCCCTCAGCCCACTTAGCATTTGCAGAGTTGTGGAGGTTCATTGTAGCATATGTAAAGCTGTGAATCAAGTAAGTGACCTTATGCTCAAACATGATTTTTTTTGTTAGAATGTTATTGGTTAATTACATAGATTATGAGTTAGATTTTTGTTAGTCAGTTAGGTAATGTATGACCTAGGTTTAGGTGATATAGTTGGTGACCTAGGTTTTATGACTTAGGTTTTGAGTAGTTAGTAATGGGCAAAAAAAATACAATTATTGTAGTTTAAATAACAAATTACCAATACATAGATGTTTGAAAACTAATTGAAAATGTATGTGTTAATTTTAAATTACATGAAATATATTGTGTTTATTGTCATAGATAATTGATATTGATGTACAAAATTGTTATTGACTTAGGTTAGAAATAGTTAATTATTATAACATAAGTTTGATGACCTAGGTTTTGATTAGTTGTTTAGGTAGGTTAAGACCTAGGTTTATTGAGTAACAATATTATTAGTTAGTTACTCAG
>PYAF01000484.1:222467-246463 GCA_007407185.1 Glycine tomentella | reverse complement strand
TCTCACTCTATTTTTTAATGATTATCTCACTTTAATTTATTTATGCACGGTGGTATATATATGTCCTTTATTTTGTGGTTATTATATAAGTTAAAATTGTTTAAAAATCATAAGAGTAAAATTTATTAAAGAAAACTAAGACTTACGTAAATTTATGTTTTTAATAAATTTTAACTAATTATAAAATTTATGTTTAAAATATGATTTGAAGAATAAACCTAAACCTAGGTCTAAACCCTAAACCTATGTCATCAACCCTAACCCTAAACCGACTATTTGTTTCTTAAACCCTAAATATATGTCATAACCTACTACCCTAAACTAAGTAACTAACTAACCTACTAATATAATATATATCATGCAATTTCAAAAATTAACTAACCTCACCTCACCTACTTCATAGTCTAACAAACCCTAACTAATAATCTAATAACACTAACAATTTAAGCCACTAACTAGTAACATTGTAACCCAAATAAAATATAAAATATTTCAACATAACTTACTTGGTTTATAGAGCTTTTTTTGCACCTTCTTCCTCACACCAAGCCTTTGTCTTTTGTAGAGAGAATCCAGAGAAAAATAATATAGAGAGAGAGTAGCAAGCAGTGTGGGATGGCTGGGGGTTTAGGGTGTTATATAGAGCTGTTGAATCACGTCCCTGTGTGGCGTGAATGATGCTTGATCACGTCCACACAGGACGTGAATGGACCCCTAACACGTCCCTGCAAGACGTGAATGAAGCTCAAATACGTCCCTACATGACGTGATTTGACTCTGATTGCGCCTGCCGTCGACGTGAATGAACACGTCTGCCACGCCCGTGATTTGGCTCTGATCACGCCCAGCCATGACGTGATTTAACACGTTTTGTCCCGACGTGTTTGGCAGCAGTAGATTCGTAAATAGGTTTTCAATTGCAATAGTTTGGTAATTTTTTTTTAAAAGACATTATTTTAATTTTTTTGCCCTGAAACCTGACTTACTCTTACTGTACAGAATTGATTTCGGTGACCGATCTAGGATCCTAAATCAGTGGGGATAATTTATTTAAAAATAAAAATTAATAATTATCATTATCATATAAGATAGTTGGATTTAAACACGAAGATAAGAGGTACAAAATATAAAGTTTTAAGATAAATATTTACATTTTATTAAAATAAGAGGGTGTTCTTACTTACTCTCACATGTGAACGGGTAATGAAGTTCAAATACATAAAATTATGGGATTCATAATATAAAATTATGGGGTGTAAAATATAATATTTTTTGTATTTTATTAAAATAAGATGATATATTTACTTACTCTTACATATGAACTGGTAAGAAGATTCAAATACATAAAATTAAAAAATGAAAAATATAAAATTATGAGAACAAATATTAATGATTTTATCAAAATGAAACGATGCACCTGCCTACCTTAAATTCCATATAGATCCACGGGTGATTGATTCCATGTCCCTTTTTTGCTCACTTATGGTCAAATCATGCATCAGGCTGGACTAAAGGTTGTACTTCATCGAAACACAGCAAATTATATCCTTGTTTGGCTTAAATTTTGTTCAGGAAAGTTGAAATTAAAATGGAACGAAAAATATTAGGTTTAATTATCAATTTAGGTAGTTAAATTATTTTAAAAGATTTAATTTAGTCTTTAAGTTTTTAATAGATGACTAAAATATATTTTTCATTCTCATAAATATGAAAATGTTTAACATGTAAGATTTTTAGTATATTTTTTGTCCTTACAAAATTAAATGTGTTATTTTTTTTGTTCGAAACAAAGTTCAAATATCTGAATATACTTACATGACTTTTTTACATTGGTTATATGTACAATTAATATAAAAAATATCATATTTTACACTGATTATATGTATAACTGATGTAAAAAATATCACATTTATTGGCTATATGTATAACTGATGTAAAAAGTTATTATTATAAGTCTGGATTTACTCAAACTATATTCGGATTAAAAAAGTGGTACATTTCAATTTTGTGAGAACAAAAAATATACTAATTTTTTTACAAAAAATTCCAAACATTTTCATATTTACGATGACGAAAAACATATTTTATCTTTAAAAAATTCAATTTAGTTTTCAAGTTTTTTTAAAACACATCAATTTACACCTTTTTGTTGAATTTGATTGATGTAGCTAGCAATGAGAATTCCAACAATTTTCATTATTATTATTATCATTTTTAAAATTACACACAACCACCTTTGTGCACCGTGACCACCTCCACGCACCACCTCTAATTCCACGTCAGCTACATGGCCTCACCCTTCGATCTGAATCATTGCTTTGAATTCCTTTTATTCTAGAAATCTACAGGTTCGATAACCTTCTCGGTTCTAGTTTTCGTGATGGAGCTCTGGGGAAGCCCTAGGTTGTTGTGAGGCATTGTGATTCGGCAGTCGCATGTTCGATCTCAGGTGGGTACCTTACGAAACGACATCGTGCAGTTCAACTATATGAACCCTAGTTTTTTTTTTTTTTTGGATCTGGAGGTTAGGATTTGTGTGTGCAGCGGTGTGGTGGTGAACCCTAGGTTTTGTTTTGTGGCTACCCATGTTATTGGGTTGGTTTTGATGCTGCCTCAACCATTGCCTTGGGATCGAAAGGACTTTTTCAAGGAGAGGAAGTAGAGGTGGTACGTAGAGGAGGTCATGGTGAACAAAGGTGACTATGTTTATTTTAAAAATTAATAATAAATATAGTGGTTATTAAAAATCGTCACCATTCATTAAAAAAAAAAAAAACCCATCAATGTTCTTAATCCTAACGACGTCAATCCAATTCGACGGATATAACTAAAGTGCTACATTTTTTAAAAATTGAGAACCAAATTAAATCTTTTAAATATACATCCAATTTATCTTCCATCCCACTTCTATCTTATTTTTTATATCTCTATCTTTCTTTTTTATCACCTTACTATGACATTCATTACTTTTTCTCTTTCTCTTTTTCATTTTCTTCATATTTACACCCCAAATAGTATGTACATATATCATAACCCAAAGGGGAAAAATGTGTTGGTGAAGGTTTTTGTATTTTTATATTATTAAATTTAGTCCTAAATTTTTTTAAAAAAATATTTTTTGGAAATGAGGAGCTAAATCTACATATATTTTAAAAAGTATGAGGATACAATATGAATGTGAACAATAACCTTGATCATGTTTCATAGAAACTATATGAAATTAAAACACGTTTTTCTCAAACTAAAGTATGATATGAACTTAAGTTAATTAGGTAAATTTATAATAACATGATTTGTGTTTAAGACAAAGTTGTGTTTAGGTAAATTCATACTTTTCTAAAGAACTCAAGCCTAATTTCAGCTCTAACTCAAATGGGTTACTATTCACCTCAAGAACAAATCCTTAAACAATCGGTAAAACTTGAATTTCTTACCTCTAAATCGACAAGGAAGGCTAGAGGATAGCTTCTCCAAGCTTGAACATCCTTAAAACGCCTTCTTTTCTCCTCAGAGTCCAACTTTGTGAATTTCCCTAGAGAACTGGATCTCTCCATTTGATGGTTTTCAGAGAAAAGTGATGTTGGAATCTAGCTCATTGATTAGTTCCCTTCAACTTTCATGTTGGATGTGAAGTGTTTTGGTCATGGAATGAGTGAATATGAATCTTCTTTAGTTCATAAATGGAAGAAAACGCAGAAGAAGGGAGAAGATGAAGTTTTGGCCAAAAAAACGCTCAAATGGGCCATTTATAGTGCCGCAGCCTGTGTCATGGCGCTAATCGCGCCACATTGGCGCTAACCGCGCCAAATTCCAAAGAGAAATGACCTTCTGGCGCATTCTGGCACTGATGGCGCCACTTCTGACGCTACTAGCGCCATCCTGGCGCTAACAGAGTCTTATCTTGCACTATCCGCATCGGGAACCAGAAGCCTCTCCAGAATTTGTTTTTTAGCCTTGGTCATTATAACACTCAATAAGTTCAAGTACATATATTTTAATAACAAAATTATATTACAATAAAAATAATTACAATGTCATCCTGTTAGAATCAAAGAAGCTAAAGCAAAGGATTCAAAGATGATTGAAGAAAATGAGTTTTGATATTTTACATGCCCATTCAATTTGATGGCATATGTAATTGTGTTTAAGCTTGGTTCATTAGATAAAGCTTTATAATTCTCTTTAGCAATTGATAATTCATGCATTCATACATTCATTTGATAGAAGTTAATCATATGGTAATTAGCAAACCTATAGAATTTCATAAAGGCTATTAGAAATTGTATAAAACTTTTTTCCACTGTGATAATCGATTATCTTGTAATATAATCGATAATAGGCGTGTGAATGTTTTCTGGAAAATGCCTTACGAACATTTGAACCGATTACCACTGGCTCGTAATCGATTAAATTAACTTTACACAAAATTGAGAACTTCCTGTGATAATTGATTATCTTGGGAAATAATCGATTACATAAGCTTTTGCATAATTTTACACAGTATGTTCATCTGATTTAATCAAGTACCAGATTTTAGTAATCAATTAAATATGCATTGTTAAGTTTTAGACATAGTCTGTGTTAATCGATTAAATAGGTACTTAATCGATTACATGTGTACATTGTAAAACTTAGTTTGTCTGACTTAATTGTTTACAAGGTGATTTAATCGATTATTCTGTTCGTAACAGATTTCAATATTTCTGATGAACAATTTAATCGATTATATGGATAAAATAATTGATTACAATAGTTAAAAATAATCGATTACATTGACGAATTAATCTATTACAGTTAGTTAAAATAGTTTTTTTATAAATAGAGAAGCTGAGTTTGAGAAAAAAGAAGTAAGAAAGAAAGAGATATTCCTGCATACTTTGTGATATACATATTCTAAAGTTCTCAAGTGTACCCAAGGCTAAAATTAGTGAGATAATCAAATATGATGAATATCATTGTGATTTACTAGAGTTTTGAGTCTTGATACTCATGGATTGAAGATTTATTCAAGCTAGAGCTTAAAGAAAGTTTTCAAGAAAGATTAGTAGTCATCTTATGCATATAATCTCAGGTTGATTGAATCATTCATATCATTGTAATTGCTGAGGAATATAAGGTGATATCTTTCTTGTACCTAAAACTTTTGTTTTGTTAATATTTTGTTGTATAATTGAGTTGTATTTCCATATAACATTTGTATTATTTAAATCTTGTTTTAGAAAGGGTTTCTAGAGGGAAGAACAAAAATGAGATCTTTGGTTCTTGATCTTTTGAAAAGTATATTAGGAAGTAGATTTTTAATTTTACCTAGGGAGGCAAAGAGAGATCATTTTGTAAGCTTGTAAAGAACAAATATTAGTTATAGTGGAACTCTAACCAAGATTTAGTTGGAAGAAAACTGAATGTAGCCTCCGAGGTTGAGAGGTGAACCAGTATAAATCTTGTGTGCATTAGATTTTAGTTTATATTTCATTTAATTCTTGAAGTATAGAATTTGTTCATCATATAAACTTGGTTATTGCACAAGGGTGATTTGATTGATGAAGTAAAGTGATTTCTAATTGGTTTAAAATTGATACGATCCTTTTGAAGTCTTCCGTTGTTGTAAATTTTGAAAGAAAATTTTAAAACTCTGAGGTAAAATAAATTCACCCCCCTTCTTGGTTGTTTGCAAGTGTTCATTATATTTTCAATTGGCATCAAGAGCTGGTTCTTGTAATTTGCTCAAGATCTTTTTAAAATCCTTGACAATGAATACTAATCAAATAACATTCAAGGAGGGAGCCTCATTGAATAGACCACCTTTATTTGAAGGAGAACATTTTAACTTTTGGAAAAACAGAATGCAAATCTTCATCCAGTCAAATGACCCGGGTGCTTGGAATTGTATTGAGAAAGGCACTTTCATTCCTACGAAAGTTGTTGATGACAAATTAATACCAAAGGAATGGGATGAAATGTTTGAAATAGAAAAGAAGTCAACTCAATATGATTTCAAGGCAAAGAACATGATAACTTCTGCATTATCTTCAATGAATTTTTCAGGACTGTTAGGTGTAAAAATGCCAAAGAAATGTGGGAACTACTTAAAGTAACGCATGAAGGTACAAACGATGTGAGAAGATCAAGGAAACACACTCTCATTCATGAATATGAAATGTTCAAGATGAGAGATGATGAGAATATCTCACAGCTTGAAACTAGGTTCACCCACATAGTGAATCACTTGCTTGGGCTAGGGAAGACTTTTGATGTAGAAGAGCTGAACATCAAGATCCTCAAATGCCTAACAAGGGAATGGCAGCCTAAAGTCACAACCATCAAAGAATCAAAGGATTTATCAAAGATTTCCATGGCAGCTATGTTTGGTAAGCTCCTTGAATATGAATTTGAATTGTCTCAATTAACTCATAGTGAAGATGCAGATAAAAGGCATAAGAGTATAGCATTAAAAGCTGCACCTTCAAAGATTGAAAGAGAAGAAGATTCAAGTGAAGATGATGATTATGAGAATATGAATCTCATTGTAAGGAAGTTTACCAAGTTGTTGAGGAAGAACAAAAATAGAAGGCAACCACAACAAAAGAAAAGAAATGAAAGCACCAACAAGAACAACAACCCCTCCTCCATCAGTTGCTTTGAATATGGAAAGCAAGGTCATATAAAGTCTGAATGCCCCTTATTAGCAAAGAAGTCACAAGCTGAGAAGAGATCTAAAAGGGATGGAAAGACTAGAAAAGCCTACATTGCTTAGGAGGACAATGATCCACAAGTTCTGAATCCTCTTCAGAAAAAGAAGTTGAAGCTCACCTATGCCTTACGTCTACCATTTGTGAAGAAGAAGAAACATCAAGTACAGAATCTGAGGTAAATTCTGAATTTGATAATGTAGTTGATGCTTTTCATGAGATGCATTGTGAAGCTCAAAAACTAGCTAAAGCAAACAACAAGCTTAAGGGTGACTTAAGATGACATGTTTCCAAGCTTGCTAAATTGCAAGAAAAACTTTGTAAATTGAATGAGGAACATGATAATCTTCTTTCAACTTACAAGGAAAATGGATGTACATGCTCCTTAGCCATCTCTAAGGTTGATAAATGCAATGAATTGCAAAAAGAATTTGATGATTATAAGCTGAGTAAAGAAAAAGAAAATATGATTTTGCAAATTGAAAATAGTCATTTGGTTGATTTGCTAAGGAAATATTACAAAGGCAAATGTAACTTAGATGAACTGCTAAGTGTCCAAAAATTTGCTGGTGATACTTATGGTTTGGGATATAAATATGGAGCTAAAACTCAAGGTAAACTTGTGTTTGTACCTCTAAAACATAAGTACCATAGGAAACACAATCAACCAAATGCCTATTATAGATTTTCTCATGCTAATTCATCTAAATCTCCTACTTGCAATTATTGTATATTAAAAGGTCATACATTATATAAGTGCTTTGCTAGAAGGTTTTATGTTCCAAATGGAGAATGCATATGGGTTGAGAAAAGAAAGAAAGCAACTAACCCCTTTGGACCCAACTTAAATTAGGGATCTTTTTTCTCTACTTAATTTGATTTGTGCAGATATGTCTTAGAGCAAAATCATTAATATGGTACCTAGATAGTGAATGCTTTAGACACATGATAGGAGACATATCAATGCTCACGGATGTAGTACTTAAAGAAGGAGGATATGTTACCTATGGGGACAACAACAAAGACAGAATTATTGGGCAAGGCAACATTGGAGACAACTTAACCACTAAAATCAAGGATGTGCTTTATGTTGAAGGGTTAAAGCACAATCTACTAAGCACTAGTCAATTGTGTTACAAGGGTTCTAAAGTCACCTTCAACAATGAGACTTGCTTGATACATGAAGGCAAAACTGGAAAAGTTGCACATATTGGCAAAAGGAAGGGTAACATCTATGTTTTATCCATTGACCATGCATTCATAAATAAAACTGATTGCTTGATGAGTAAAGTAGATGAGACATGGTTATGGCATAGAAGAACATCTCATATTAACATGCATCATCTCAACAAGTTATTAAGAAAGGACCTAGTAATTGGTCTACCTATGCTTAAGTTTGAGAAGGACAAAATTTGTGAAGCATGTCAAAGAGGAAAGCAAACTAAAAATTCTTTCCAAAGTAAGAACATAGTTTCTACTTCTAGACCTCTTGAATTGTTTTACATGGACTTATTTGGTCCTTCAAGAACTATGAGCATAGGAGAAAATTATTATGGTTTTGTTATTGTAGATGACTATTCTAGATACACTTGGACATTGTTCATTAGATCTAAAAGCCAAGCATTCACAGCTTTTAAGAAACTAGCCAAATTAATTCAAAATGAAAAAGGTTGTAACATTGTTTCAATTAGAAGTGACCATGGAGGTGAATTCCAAAATGAACATTTTGAAAATTTTTGTGAAGATTTTGGAATTAACAACAATTTTTCAACTCCAAGAACACCTCAACAAAATGGTGTTGTGGAGAGGAAAAACATATCACTTGAAGAAGGAGCAATGACTCTTCTAAATGAAACAAATTACCTAAGCATTTTTGGGCTGATGCAATGAGCACTGTTTGTTATACCTTGAATAGGATTCTCATAAGGTCTTGTTTGAAGAAAACCCCTTATGAAATCTATAAAGGAAGGAAACCAAACATTTCTCACTTTAAAGCATTTGGTTGTAAATGTTTTGTTTAAGACAATGGTAAAGATAATCTTTGCAAGTTTGATTCAAAAGTTGATGAAGCCATCTTTCTTGGATATTCCTTGCAAAGTAAGGCCTATAGAGTCTTTAACAATAGAACCTTGTGTGTTGAAGAATCAATACATATTGTATGTGATGAATCTAACCCTTGTTTAGAAGAAGTTTTTAAGTGATAATGATGCAGAAACTAAAGAGTAAACACAACAGCATATTGAAGTTAGTAAACAAGAAGAAGATGAAGCACAACTAGAGTCCAATCAAGAAGTAGCCACACCTAAACACAAAGATTGGAGGATCACAAAAGATTTATCATTAGACAACATAATTGGTGAAGTATCTAAGGGAGTATCTACTTAGATCTTCTCTAAGAAATCTTTGTTGTGCTATGACTTTTGTATCACAAATTGAACCAAATAATATTGAACAAGCCTTACTAGATGAACATTGGTTAATTGCTATGCATGATGAGTTAAATCAATTTAAAAGAAATAATGTTTGGGAACTTGTCCCTAGACCTTCCACTCACACACCTATTGGCACTAAGTGGGTTTTTAGGAACAAGCTGGATGAAAGTGGCATCATAATAAGAAACAAAGCTAGATTGGTTGCAAAAGGTTACAACCAAGAGGAAGACATTGATTATGATGAAACTTATGCTCCAGTTGCTAGATTAGAGACCATAAGGTTACTTCTTGCATATGCATTTATATTAAATTTTAGATTGTTTCAAATGGATGTGAAAAGTGAATTCCTTAATGGTTATATTGATGACGAGATATATGTTGACCAGCCTCCTGGTTTTATAGATCATCAATATCTTAATCATGTTTTCAGATTGAGAAAAACTTTATATGGTTTGAAACAAGCTCCAAGGTCCTGGTATGAGAGGTTGAGCAAGTTCTTGCTTGATCAATCATTCACAAGTGGAGAAGTGGATAAAACCTTGTTAATAAAAAAAAGAGACAATGACATACTCTTGGTACAAATTTATGTTGATGATATTATTTTTGGTTCCACTAATCATTCTTTATGTAAAGAATTTTCAGCTAGCATGCAGAAAGAGTTTGAAATGTCTATGATGGGAGAGCTTACATTCTTCCTAGGGATACAAGTTAAGCAAATGAAGAATTGAACTTTTCTTAGCCAATCAAAATATTGCATGGAAATGATAAAGAAGTTTGACATGGAAAATTGCAAAGCTGCAGCAACACCAATGGCAACTTCTACCTATCTAGATTTAGATGAAAAAGGGAAAAGAGTTAATGAGTCAAGATATAGAGGAATGATATGATCATTGCTTTATCTTACAGCAAGTAGACCTGACATTATGTTAAGTGTTTGCTTGTGTGCTAGATATCAAGACAATCCTAAAGAATCTCATCTAACTGCAGTAAAAAGGATTTTAAAGTATCTAAAGTCTACTCCAAAAGTGGGGCTTTGGTATCCACAAGGTACAACAATCAGCTTAATAGGATTCTCTGACTCTGATTTTGCAAGATGCAAATTGGATAGAAAGAGCATAAGTGGTACTTGTCATCTATTAGGAAGTTCTTTAATTTCTTGGCATTGCAAAAAGCAATCAATCGTTTCTTTAAGTGAACTAGTTGTAGTATCTGAAACAATGAACAAGACCAAGAAAATGCTCCATAATGTCATCGTTGTAGTTCACATATCTTAAAACAATGGTCATCTGTTCTTTAATTGATATATCATGAGCTTCATCACCTAGTATAGAGAAGAAATTATCCCTAATATCTGAGATAATAGCTCTGGTAACTAAACTAGCAGCAACATTAGTAATATCTTTCTGAATTGAGGGAGCTATCATTTTGAGATTCTCTAGAAAATTATTGAAAGATACATTATTTACCTCTTCATTGCTTTCACAAAGGAATTTTACAAGCTCCACAAAATTTTCCTGATTCATTGAAGCATGTGTCTCGTCATGTCCTCGGAAAGTCAAACCTTATCGTATGGGATATCGAATAGAATCATTCAGACGAATACGATAATCTTGTTTGGCTTTGCCAGAAATGCCAGACACAACAATGTCAATATGTTGATTTTGATTCATCAAATCTTTGGCAGCACTGAAGCACAACTTATGAATGCTTCCAACTTTCTCAATATGTTTAAGAAGCCATTGTTTGTCCTTCCAATTGCTAAATCCTTCTCCCACAAATGAATCATGACCACCCCTTCCATGACCATGCTCACAATTAAATAGATAACAATGCAAGCAAAATACAACATCTGTTGATTCAGTATACTTCAACCAAGTGTCAAACTCATTGTACCATTTAGAATTAAATCTACGCATTTTACCCCCAATTAAGGATTGAGGAAAGTTGTCAAGTTTTGGTTGACAATGACCATTCGTTAGATAAATTCTTTGAATCATTTCCCTTTCTTGAGAATTCCTCACAAATCTCATAATAGGAAGTCTTTTACCCGTGTCAGGTGTTAGTATATGGATGTCCTAGAGATAATATTTTCATTAGATTAGGACGTACATGTATTTTTCATATTGCCATGAATAAATTATAAGCACTCTTTATCTTGTTTCATATTCTGTCTCGATATCATTATTAATATATGGGTAACTGGATAAAACCCTTAGAATAGAATAGGTATCTCTTGAGTATCAGTGATGGGATCACGATCATGAGGATTCAAGGATACTAGATGTCTACTCCTAAATTTTAAGTTCCTAGTCTAGAGACACTGAGAATGGGGATCAGTGATCTCGGGTAAGACTAGCACGACTTAACTACTTATATGCAGATACAAGGTAAAGATCTCATGAGCTACAGACATAGAGATGTCTTAGCTAAAGTCGTGGGTGGACCTATAAGGGTATAGCTCGCATTGAACAGACCCACAAAGAGACTCTATGAGGAAATCTCACAGATAGTATCATTAGAGTAGTCTCTTATTATTTGGGTGTGTCTTTCCTTAGACCAGAAGTTTTCACCTAGACTATGTTCTAGAAGACATGCTTTAATTGTATACCTCGTCTTCCTGAAACATGGAGACACATGGGCATGTCCTGAAAGAACATGAGTCTAGGGTGACTAGCTGAAGGAATTTGTCAAATCTCTGTGAGAGATTAGGTTATCTGTAAACCGGAGAAATCGGGATGACATTTATGGGACTTGGGAATCTATGCATAGTAAAAGAAATCATGAGATGATTTGCCTTTAGAGTCAGTAAAATTAGAGACTCCCTATTTCATATTAAACCTTACCCTAGACTGCAAGGGCTGATACGTTTCCTTACCCTAGGTTTTACGGGAAGGTAACCGAGACGAAAGGAATACATACGGAAATCAAATAGATTTAATAGGATGATCTTGTCATTTACCTAACTAGTTCTGGGGCAACAAAGCATTGCTAGTGATATGTGTTGTCATTAAATGAGTAGTGGCCTTGTTGGACCCAAACTCATTTATGTCAGTAGCTATGTTGGACCTAATGGGTCACACACTAACACTTTATTGTCATGGTATTATAGCATTAAAGGTTTTGGGCCTAATAATGGTTGTTGGCCCAAGAAAGAGTTTGGATACTTATCTTAAAGAGAGAAGGGCACATGAATGGAGTTAATGGACTTGGATAGTCCAAGACATTATTAATTAATTTAAATAGTTAAATTAATTATTTAATATTTAAATTTGATAATTTAAATTTTGAATTTAAATATTTGAATTTAAATATGAATTAACTATAGTAGTTAGTTTCATATCAAAAGGAGAAGATAAAAGCTAGATTTGAATTTGAATTCAACTAGCATCTTATCATGATCATGTCCTAGATTTTAGGAAGAAGTTTGAGGGCTAATTATGGACTTACATATGGCTGATATATGATTATCATTTGGCAAAAAAATAAATCCCAAGTAATTGACTTGGTCTTAGGAGGATAAGATAGGAGGTTGTTGGCAGTTTTTGAAATGCAACAACTTTATCTTTTCTTCACGTGTGGGATGCTTCATGATCAGAATTTTTGGTTAAAAAAATCTAACTCAAACTCTTCTATAAAGTGTGTTATTGTAATCATAGTTATACAATAGTTTTTAGAGGAAAAACCCTAACTACTTTCCTCTATTTTCACGTGCCCCTTTGTGTGAGTTTTGGCTGAAAATTTAGCCACCAATATCATCTATTGGTGAGCCTCTTAAATAAGTAAAAACATTTTAAAACCTAACCTTCTTCCTCTCCATTGGTGTGCCTAGCCTGCCTCCTTTGGTGTTTGTTGGTAGCCTTCAAGAAGTGTTTTTGAGTCTTGACAAAAAGTGGTGTGGATCAACATTAGAGGGCTTGTATCTTCAAGCCTATCCTTGATCATCAAATTTCGAATATAAACAAGGTAACATCTAAGTCCTAAAGAATGATTCTTGTGTGGTATGTGTGTTTCCGCTTTAAAAATTTTGTTTTTCTCACTTGCCTTCGGGCTTCAAGGTCCTATCTTTCATCAGGAACATGCAAATCATTTTCCTTTCTTGAACACTCATTTTGTTTATCTTGAAATGAATCAATAGATGAAGCTTCAGATTGAGAATGTTTAGTACTACTACCACTTGACTTTGTAAAGAAAGAACTTAAATACCTTTCCATCCGAAAAAATGGAAAATGACAAAAATGAATCAATATAAACCCAAAAAACAATGGTCAAACTCCAAAATATTATTTCAGTATAAATCAAATACAAACCAAAATGACCATACTCCAAAACATTAACAATTTGCTTAAACAAGTCATAGATGCAATGATTATTTTTGGTGAAAGTTGTGCTTCCACCAAAGAAAAATATCAAATAATATTATTCCACAATAATTTTGGCAACCCCTGACCATAAATATCAGAGATGTTATTTTTTGCATTGCATAACAAGAACACAACATATAGGCAATAGATATTTCAGACATTTACCTCTCCAGAATTAACAATGATGATATGGGGAGTAAAGTTAGCACCAATTGAGCGTGCAACCCATTCACCTAAAAGGTAAAAAAAACTCAATAATTTACAATAAAATTGGAAATGGAAAAACAAGGCATTTGTTATATAGGCCAAATAAAGGTGTTGTTGATGTTGATGTTGATTTATTTAACTAACCTTATGTTGGGCTTTAAAGTTGTTATTTGCATATAATGAAAATAACAATTACTTCTTCATATGCACTATGAAGGTTGTTTCATCAAGGTAGGAGAAAATTATAATGTTTCTAGTTTTTAGATGGTAATTGTGGTTTAAATATTCCTATGAACCCAATAATAAATCGTAAATGAGACAGAAAGAGAAAGGGAGAGGGGAAGAAAAAACTGGAAATAAGACAAAAGAGAGAAAAAAGGGTGAAAGGAAGAAGGGAGAAAAGAAAAAGAAAAGAACCAAAACAAGGGAATGACTAGAACATAGAACTACTAATGGGTTTAACCCTCCACCAAACTTATAGCTTTTCTCCACTCCGTCCTAAGACATACCGTCCACCAATCTATACCTCACTCTATTAGGTCTTGTTTAACTATCTTTCCCCTGGTAAATTTTGATCGACCTCTACCTCTTTTTGTGTCGAGCTCTTGGTAACAAACTCTTGTTCTTATGGGAACATCCAGTAGTCGTCTCATAATGTGCCCAAACCACCTCAATCTATGCTCTCTTATCTTTTCACATACCAGTACCACTGATACCTTTCTTCGAATATCCTCATTTCTTAACTTTTCCATCTTCGTATATCCACACATCCACCTTAACATCCTCATTTTTGTTACCCCTATTTTATGCTCATGTTGCCTGTGTGCTGGCCAATATTTCGCTCCAAATAGCATTGCCGGTCTTACAGCTATTCTATAGAATTTTCCTTTCAGCTTAAGGGAAATTTTGCAGTCACACCAAAATTCCGATGCACTTCGCCATTTCATCCACCCTGCTCTAATTATATGATTTACATCTTCATCAATCCCACCACCTTTTTGCAACATTGATCCCAAGTATCTAAAAACATCTTTCTGGGGTACCTCTTGACCAAGTAGATGCACTGTGTCTTAATCACTATCTCTTACTCTTGAAAACTCACACTTCATATACTCCGTCTTGCTCTTGGTTATCGTTAATCCTTTAGACTCCAAAGTGTTTCTCCATAATTCCAATTTCCTATTAACACCATCTTTGGTCATCAATAAGCACAATATCATCTGCAAAAAGCATACATCACGACACTTCCTCTTGAATATTTTTCGTTAGTTCATCCATCACTAAGGCAAAGAGATAAGGACTAAGAGCTGAACCTTGGCGAACACCTATCATGATAGGGAAATGCCTTGATGTTCCATTACAAGATTCCACACATGTGGTAGCCCCATCATACATATCCTTGATTGCATTAACATACTTTGATGTTACCTTTTTCTTCTCAAGAGTCCACCATAAGACTTCTCTTGGGACTCTATCATATGCTTTCTCAAGATCTATGAATACCATATGTAAGTCTTTCTTCTTTTCCCTATACCTTTCCATTAATTGTATCATCAAAAAGATAGCTTCCATGGTACATCTTCCTGGCATAAATCCAAATTGATTTACGGAAACCTTGGTCTCCCTCCTTAGGCGATGTTCGATAACTCTCTCCCACAACTTCATAGTATGGCTCATGAGGTTGATGCCTCTATAGTTTGAACAATTTTGTATATCTCCCTTGTTTTTGTAAATAGGCACAAACATACTTTTCCTCCAAGCATCCAACATCTTATTTGTTTGAAGAATCCTATTAAAAAGATTGGTCAACCATTTTATTGCCACATCTCCCAAGCCTATCCACACTTCATTAGGGACGTCATCAAGTCCAAAAGCTTTATTATTCTTCATCCTCTTTAAAGCCTCATTAACTTCATGTGTATTAATTTTGCGCACAAATCTTCTATTCAGATAATCAAAAACGTCATCCAAATCCACCTCACTCTTGTCGCCATTTCCATCAAAAAGATTGTTAAAGTAGTTTAGCCATCTTTCGCTTACATCTTCATCCCTTACCAAAAGTTTTTTATTTTCATCCTTGATACATTTAACTTGGGTAAGGTCTTTACTCTTCTTATCCCTCATTTTTGCAAGTTTGTAAATACCTTTCTCCCCTTCCTTGCTCCCATGATTTTTATACAAATCATCAAAAACTTTGCTTCTAGCTTCCAGCACTGCTTTCGTTGTATTTTTCCTTACTACTCTAAACTTTTGCAAATTCTCATCATTGGGACACTTATGCAAAGATCTAAAGCATTCCTTTTTCTGTTTAATGGCCTCTTGCACCTCTCCATTCCACCACCATATTTCCTTTGTAAGAACTTTGTTTCCTTTACTTTCACCTAGCACTCTCATTCCCACATTTTGAACACACATTGTCATCTTATTCCATATTTCATTAGCTTCTCTAATAAACTCCCACGGTCCTTCACGTAAGATGTTTTCCTTAAACTCTATATGTTTCTCCTCCTTTGGCTTCCACCATCTTATCCTTGGATTTTGAGTCTTCTTCCTCAAATAAAGAACTTTGTTAAACCTAACCTCTAGAACTTATGTATACATATAAATAGTCTAAATGGAATTTCTAAATGGTCCATGAAATTTATTTCTCACATTACCTTCATGCCATAATCAAACAATATCATTAAATTTAATTTAATTTCTAAATAAAAATACCAAAAACTAAAAATATTCAAAAATTTATCTTATGATGTTTATTACAAAAGCTACCCATTCCAATGTCAATAGTTTTAACCAAGAGTTTTCATAGGAATTTAAAATTGACATTTGTATACATATATAAAAGTGGCAAAAGGGAATAATAATGCTTTATGAAAAACCAGTTTGTGAAAAGTTGCCTTCAGATCAATATTGATCATGCATCTAATACATATCAAACATCATATTACCATCTTATACCCAGAGCATGCATCCTAATTTTTAGCTCAAATAAATAAATAAATAAATACATTTAGTAGAAGAATGAATGGATTTAGAACAGTAAATTTCAAACCAACCTATTTTTTAACT
Organism: Glycine tomentella; assembly: GCA_007407185.1. NCBI lineage: Eukaryota > Viridiplantae > Streptophyta > Magnoliopsida > Fabales > Fabaceae > Glycine > Glycine tomentella. The sequence goes on along the minus strand of PYAF01000484.1, from coordinate 229,705 downwards.
CAATTGCGCACTGGGAGATGAAAATTGGGCTTCACAGCTGCTTGTACAGGCCTCCAATATGAACTCCTGAATAATAAAGGAAAATATTTTAACATCAACATACCAAAATTTGCAAAGAGTAGTATTTTTCTGCATCGCAATATATATAAGCTATTACTCAAACTTTAGAAATCTGCAGCGCAATATACATCAGATTTCAGAAATCAACCTATGTGAGATGGAGGTCGTAGTCATGATGACAAAATCTCTTCCAGACGCCATGATTTCGAGTCTCTTCCAAAAATCCTTCCGAGGATGCCGTAGCCATGAGCCCGTGACGGAGGCCGGCCCGGGGTAACACCGGAGTCGGAGAAGCAGTTGCGTGACTACGTCGGAGAAAGGGGGAACGGGAGAAGGACTGAGATGGAGAACGAGAGAAGGAGAGAGGTAAGGGAAACGGTCTAAATGGATGCACTGGCTAGGGTTGAGTATAACTTTTGTGAAAAATGTAAAGAGAAGGGTACTTTGATATTTTTACATCAAATTTTAAGGGTGGCACTTGCCCCCCTTCTCTTGCACGTGGCTCCGCCTCTGGGTCCAGATGTCGGGTTTCCTTTCTACCTAATAAGGTACAAAATTTATTTTAGTATATGTAAGTATTAAATATATAAAGGAAATAAATTCCCTTAATATTCCAATTTCTCTTCATTGATCATGGCCTTTTATTTTAGAAATTTAATGACGGGCAGTTGTCTAATTTAGTTGTATATACTCGCTAACGGGCCTTGTTAAGCAATGTTGTTGGGACATTAGTTAAAGAACTAAAATAAAAAATTATTTATTGTGTAAATAATAATAGAACATAAAAAAGATTATGGACAATGTAATTTTTTCTCTCAATAAAAAAATTTATACTTTAAGTTTCTTAACCAATGTCCTTAGAACACTGGTTATCATTTGTAATATAATAAATAGTGATATATAATATTTTAATAATGACAAACTAGAAGCTACTTTGGAAGCACCACTTGAGGGAAGAAATTGTAGATTCGTAATGCTCCAGCTCCGTGTTACTATGTGCACCATTGCAACTTGACGATTCTGGATATCAGTTACTTGAATACAGTGTTTGTTTTTTTCTCTCTCTACATGAGATGACTTTCTCTATGTGAGAAGATTAGGGATTTTTCTGATTTGGGATTTTTCTTCTTAGGCTTGATTGAGTTCCCACCAACTGCAATTGTCAATGGCCTCTAAGGGTAGTAGCAACTCGAATACTGCAAGTGAGTTTGATTGCTTGACGATGGAAGAGGAGGAGATCGAGATGGAGATTTTGGTTGATGAAAGTAACGACGCGAAAAAGGGGATCAATAATTGTGCCTTGTTGGTTGATTCCTAACAAATAGACCTGTTAGGGTTCATATGATGAAGGAAAGAATGGTTTGTGTATGACATCCAAGATGAGAGGTTGCAATAAAAGAGGTCGAACATGGCCTATTTCTGTTTCAATTTTTTCATGCTTTGGATGTTCAAAACCTTCTGAAGCAAGGTTCTTGATCTTTCGATAACGACCTTCTGATTTTGGGGCTAATGCGGGAAGGAGATGTTCTAAGCCAAATTCCTCTCAATATGGTGCCATTTTGGATTCAGGTGCACAAACGTACCAATAGGATTCATGTATGAGATAGTGGGAAGGCACATAGCAGATTTTTTGGAATATAACACTAGTAATTAATCAAATTTCTGGCGAAAATACATGAGAATTTGGGTTCTAGTAGATGTTAGAAAACCCTTGAAGGGGTCTAAAGGATTAAAAATAGGGAGGGGAAGCAAAAGAGGTCCAATTTAAGTATAAGAGGCTTGGACCATTCTGTTTTCTATATGGCCTATTAGGCCATACTGATAGCTATTGTGATTGCCTGTTTTCTATGACAAATGATGATGGGTATCGTGCGTGAGGAAAAGAGTTGCAAGCTGAACCAAGAAGGAATAATTGCTTTGGTGATTCAAGATGGCTGAGGGAAGAAGGTCAATAGGAGTGGGTAACACCTTCAAAGCTGTTTAATTCCTCTATAGCAGTAAGGAAGCCAATGACAGAAGGGAAGGACAATGGTGAAAAGTCAGAGGAGATGGAGGCAAAGGCTAAGAATAAAAGGCAAAGGCTAGTGGATGTTTTTATCAACCCTTCATTTGTGTTTCCTTTTGTAGATCAGGAAACGTATCATTGCGCCTCAGGAAGCCAACCTATGGTGGAAGATGACCTTACAGGTGACTGTCAGGTGGAGGGAGAGAAGAAGAGAATGAGACATGAATTGCTTTTGTCAAGTGGAAAATTTGTTTTGGCGGAGGAACATGGTGGATCTCTTGTGCAAGAGTCCAAGACAGTGATATGAATTTTTTTAAAGGCAGGCCCTGGTAGTAAGGCTTGCCAGGGATCATGACAATCCTAAGTTGGAACCATATGGAATTGGGCAACCCACATGTAGTTCCTACTCTCAGGGATCTTGTCTGTTCATACCAACCTGATGTTATTTTTCTTTGTGAAATGTAGTGCATGCCAACAAAATAGAAAAGGTTGGGATTAGGTTGGGATTTGATGCTACTTTTGTTGTAGATAAGATTGGTAGGAGTGTAGGCTTGGCGATTATGTGGAGAAAACCCTTCAGGTGTAATATTTTGAATTATTCCTCAAATTTTATTAATGTTCAAGTGGAGCAAAGTGGGGGAGGGGGGGTTCCTAGCTAGAGGTTTAAGGGTTTCTATGGCTTCCCAAAAAGAGGTAGGAGGAATGAGTCATGAGAGCTTCTTAAGTATTTGGCCAGGGATAACTCCTTGCCATGGTGTACCGTAGGAGACTATAATGATCTATTATCTGCAAAAGATAAATTTGGGGGGGGGGGGCAAGAGCATCCTCAATGGTTGTTAAGAGGATTTAGGGAGGCTATTCAAGCAAGTAATTTGATTGATTTGTCGTTGGAGGGTTATCAGTATATGTGGATCCAGAAGAGGGGTACTATTGATGTCATAGAAGAAAGACTTGACAAAGTCTTTGCCACTCCGTCTTGGTAGTTTTTCCCTCAGTGCAGGTTCTAAATGCTACAGCAGATAGGTCAGATCATTCTCCAATTGTTTTGTAGTTGGTGGACAAATAAGTTAGAAGAGGAATCAAGGTATTTAGATTTGAAAACGTTTAGTTGAAGGAAAAAGAGCTCCCTGGTATGGTGATTGGAGGCTGGAACAATGATGTTTCTGCAGGTTTGTTATCTAAACTAAATTGTTGTGCTGAACATCTGAATGTCCAGGGCAAAAAATAGAGGCTTAAATTTCGTTCAAAAATTGAGCGATGCAGAAGGATATGGAAGTGTTTAGGGGTAGAGGAAGAGGAAGCAAAGGTCCAATATGAAGCTCTTAGAGAACATCTTGGGTCACTTTTGGCAAAGGAAAATGCATTTTGAGGCAGATAGCAAAAGTCTACTGGCTAGGAGATGGGAATATGAATTCCAAATTCTTTCACATTGTCGTCTCAGCAAGGAAAAATCAAACACCATTAGAAAACTGGTGGATAATGTTGGTTTGGTCTCTAAAAGTCAAAAAGGTATTGTAAAGTTGCTGAAACTTATTTTAAGAAGTTATTTACTAGCAGTTGTTTTGAATATAATGGTGTTTTAACCCATGTAGGTGCTCGAATTAATAGTGAGTAGAATATACCATTTATGATTGATGAATTTAAGCAAGTTTTGTTCCAAATGCAGTCAGATTAATCACCAGACTAGATAGGCTTAATCCTACTTTTTACAAAAGGTTTTGGGATATTTGTGGAATGGAAATTTTTCAGACTTGCAAGGAATGGTTGAATAATGGTGCTCTTCCTCCTAATCTGAATGATACCAATATGTTTTTGATCCCAAAGGTGGAAAACCCAAAGTCTATGAAGGATCTAAGGCCAATCTCACTTTGTAATGTGGAGTACATGATTTTATTGAAAGTCCTTGACAAATAGGTTGAAGCGAATCTTGCCCAATTGTATAGCAATGGAGCAATCTACGTTTGTTGAAAATAGACCTATCATTGACAATGCACTAGTTGCTTTTGAGACAATTCATCACATGAAGTGTAAGACCAAAGGGAAGAAGGGTGAAGTGGCGCTCAAGCTTGATATGAGCAAAGCATTTGAAAAAATTGAGTGGGGTTATTTGAAGGGTATTATGAGAAATGGACCTTTGTGATACTTGGGTGAAATGGATGATTGTGTCTAGATTCAGTTAAGTTTTTGATTCAGGTGAATGGAGAAGGAGTTTGACTAATGACCCCAGAAAGAAGACTTAGGCAAGGTAACATGTTGTCACCTTACTTATTCATCTTATGTTATGAAGGACTTAAAACTCTCATTAAAAGAGTGGAGGCTTGTGGGGACTTGTACGCAGTCCAAGTGTGGTCCCTATCCTCACCACCTCCTTTTTGCTAACGATTGTTTTTTTTAGGGCAGATGAGAACGAAAACTCTTGCTTGAAGGAGATCCTTGCAACTTATAAGAAGGCATTAGGACAGTTCATAAATCTATCTAAGTCTGAAATCTACTTCAGCAAAAACACATTAGTTGAGATCAAGAATGTTGTTACCTTTGTCTTAGGAGTCTTTGAGTGCTTGGGTGTTGGAAAGTACTTAGGCCCTTCCATCCATGATAGAGAGAGAAAAATGCATAGTTTTCAATTTCGTATAGGATAGAATTTGGAAGAGAATCAACCATTGGTCAGGGAAGCATCTATCAAGAGCAGGATGGGAAGTTCTAGTGAAGTTAGTGGCCCAAAACATCTCAAGCTATTGTATGAGCACATTTATGCTCCTAACCATCCTCAGTGAAGAAATTCAACATATGATAACTTTGTTTCGGTGCGGTTAGTAATCGGGGTTCTGGTAAGGGGATCAATTGGTTGAGCTACGAAAAATTAGCTGTTAAGAAGGAGCACGGAGGCATGAGTTTCCGACATTTTTTGGCTTCAATTTGGCCATGGTAGGGATGCAAGGACAGAAGCTAGCTTCTATTCATGATACTATAGTTTCAAAAGTCTTCAAAGCTAGTTATTACCCAAAAAGGGACTTTCGGGATGTGGGCCTATAATCCAAGCTTTGTGTGGCATAGTATCCAAGCAACTCAGGTAGTGGTTAAAGGAGACTTCAGATGGAGAGTGAGAGATGGTATGAAGATAAATGTGTGGCTAGACCCTTGCTATGAGACCAAAAATGCCCTTTTATTCAAAGTGCAACTCCCACAGGTATGGAGAATTTATGCGTATTAGCTTTGTTTCATGGAGACAAAGTAAATTCGAATCTTAGTTTGCTTTCCAATATTATGCATCATCTAGATTTTGAAGAGGTTTTAAAATTTCCTCTTTGCAATGGAGCAAGAGAAGATGAAGTTGTGTGGTCTATTAGCAAAGATGGCTATTATTATGTGAAATCAGTCTACTACTTCATTAGTGAATCGCTATTAGATCTATCGCAATAAAAGCAACAGGGTTGTTGGAAGATGGTTTGGAATCTGCAAGTGTCAAGCTAAGTGCATGTTTTTTTATGGTGTGTCGTTAGGGACTCTTTACCAACTAGGAATAAATTGCAGCAAAGAGGTGTGCCATGTCCTAGTATTTGTTGCTTTTGTGAGACAAATATAGAGAATGTGTGGCACTGTTTTGTTGGTTGTTCATTTTCTAGAAATTATTGGTTGGAAGCCAGGTTGTGGAACTTAATAAATGACCATGTGGAAAGGGATGATGGATTCTCAAATCTAATCTTTAATTCATTGCAAGTTTTAAATTCTAAGGCTATGGCGAAAAAGTCTATGCTGTCATCGGCTTTGTGGTGGAGAAGAAATGGAAAATTTTGGAAAGATGCCGTTTGGCCTCCTTTTGTGGTGGTTCAAAGAGCAAATGTGACTCTTATGAGGTGGTTAATCGTTCGAAAAAAGGATCAACCTCGCCCACAACAATGTACTCATATTTTGAGGTGGCATAAACCCCCTTCATGTATGGTTAAATGTAATATGGATGCTACTATTTTTGATGATCTTCAAACAATATGATTTGACTTGTGCTTAAGAGATGAGTTTGGTTATTTTGTCAAGGCAAAATCGTTTTCTATTGCTAGTATATTTCCCCTTGTTGAGGCAGAAGCTTTAGCTTGCTTGGAGGCTATTAATTAGGTCAATGAGCTTGGATATCACAAGGTTATCATAGAATTGGAATGCAAAGATGTTGTTGATGGGGTTAGGAGTAAATGTATAGCTATATCTAATCTAGGAAGCATTATACGGACATGCAAACATAGGTTCAAGTTTCTTCCAAACTTTGAGATATCTTTTGTTAGGAGACAAACAAATTTTGTAACTCATTGTTTAGCCCAAGGGTGACGAAATTTGATGTTGGTCACAAGTCTTTGATTACATACCACAATGTATTTGTATACTATTAATGCTGAAATGAATTAAGTTTTCTGTTCAAAATAAAAATAGTGATATAAAATTGTCATTTTGAGATTTTCAAGCATCAAATCAAACAAAAGTAATTGTAATGTGGGGGCAAAAATTTAAAAATAATACCAATTAATTATTTAATTAGGAAAAGGGGCGTTTGGGGTAATATTTAGGAAAATGGGGCAACCTAACACGCCCAGGCTAGGCGTGTTTAAACACGCCCAAGCCAGGCGTGTTTAGGTCCCCTTGGCCTATAAAACCCCCCTGAAAATGACATTTGGTCCTTCCGCCTTCTCTCTAGAATTAGCTCTGCCTTCTCTCTAGATTTTGGGTGTTGATTTGTCTGAAGCGAAGCCCTGCCGAATTCGAAGCACTGCCGACAAGTAAGTCGATTTAACTAATTGTGCATAGTATTTAGTTTGTTATATTTTTAAATTAGAAAATTGTTAGGATCATATGAACTTGTTAGCGACATATATATTAGGTTAGTGAGTAGGGTTTAAGGTATTCCAGTGTAGTTTTAGGGTTTACGATGTGATTTGGGTTTAGGGTGTGGCCTAGTGATTAGGGTTACGTAATTCGATGTAGGATTAAGGTTTACATTGTTATTAGGGTTTATGGCCTGGGGGACATATGTAGGTTTAGGGATTAGGGCTTAGGCTGTGATTAGGGTTGAGGGCCTGGGGTAGAGTGACGTATGTGTTGGGTTAATGGATTGTGGGTACAGATTGAGGGTAAATGGGTATCGGTTGAGGTTCCAGGGCTTATATTGTGATTAGGGTTTAGGCCCTGA
>PYAF01000484.1:204418-222367 GCA_007407185.1 Glycine tomentella | reverse complement strand
TTAAACCCTAGGTGTGTACCCCAAGCCCTACACCCTAATCCACACATGCGCCATAAACCCTAAACAAGAACCCTTCAACCCTTGGCATGTACCCTAAGTCCTAAACCCTAATCACCCCATAAATCCAATACCCTAAGCCGGAACCCTTAAACCCTATGTGTGTACCCCAAACCCATAAACCCTAATCTCAATATCAACCCTGAACTTAAACCCTACAACGTAAACATAACACACTATCAATCTAACGGCTATGTCGCTAACAATTTTATATGGCCCTAACAATTTTCTAAGTAAAAAATATAACTACTTTAAATAATATGCAACATTGTTTAGGGTTTAGAACTTACTTCTTTGCAGCGCTAATCTTCACAAAATATCCAATCCCAACCTATAGATCCTGAAGCAGAGCAACTTCTACACAGCACGCAAAATGAAAGGCTTATGCATTCTGGGATTTTTTTGGGGCAATATATAGGAAACTGGGCACCCAAATACGCCCCATCCGGGCGTGTTTAAACACGCCTAGCTTGGGCGTGTTTAAACACGCCCAGATGAGGCGTATTTGGGTGCACCAGTTTCCTAAATATTGCCCCGTTTGCCCCCTTTTCCTAATTAAATAATTAATTTATATTATTTTTAAATTTTTGCCGTAATATGGGTGGTGAAGAGCTGATAATTTATATCTTCTGTAACTGTAATTATAACATGGTACATACACAATTTTGTTTAACATATTTGTGTTTTTCTTTTAATTTTAATGATTTAATATTTGAAATTTAGTAAATGGGTCCTCCTATAAAAAAGCAACTTTGCTTTTGCTATTGTGGAAACTATATATCTAGAAGTTTTATGTATGGTTTATGAAAACAAGACTAACATATAGAATCACCTATGTTGTCACATTTTGTTCTAGAAGTTTATGACCTCACAAAATAAACCTAAAAGCATACAAAATAAAGGGATATATATATAAGAAATAATTAGACTATTAAAGGATTGAATTGAAAAAAAACAACGACGGCGAAGAGTACAAGTAATTTATTTAATAAAAAATGACTAAAAATAAGGAATTCTTTCAGTTTTTTTATATGAAAAGATATCGTAAACAATTAGAAAATATTTAAACATAATTTTTTAATATATGACCAAATTATGTAAAGCAAATAATCTTTTTTAAAAGTATACTTTTATACACAAATTTCAACACCAAACCTAAGATCACACGTTAGAGTTGTATTTTAGAATTTTTGTAGTTTTAGGAAATATATATATTCAAAGCCGAGATGTTAAATATTTATGTAGATAAATTATAAAGTCCATCACCTCTTTTCTTTTTTCAACTTAACATCTCAACTTGAGATCTTAGACTATTTTTTTTTGTAAACTTTATATTACCACATAAGATAGAAGATCTCTTTAATTTATGGAGAAATTTACTGAAGATCAAATTTTGAGCTTAACATCTTTACTCAAGATTTAATACTAAAAATATCCGTCTTATCCAAGAACGCTGATAATTAATATGTTCAATTGTGTTTCTAAAATTTTATTTTAGATTTAATTTATAACATAGATACTTATATAAATATTAGAAAAATTATAAACATAACTTATAATATATTTATAAGTCATTTTTAGTTGGTTTTAACAAATTCTTCAAAATAACCAATAAAAACAATTTATAAGTTATATGAAAATAGTTTAATTTTTTTTCTTCAATTACAAAAACAACTTATGCATATGCATAAATACGTATACAATAAATATTTAATTAAATTGTACTCTTACTTGAACATGTATATATAATACTCTTAAATATCAATTACGGTGATATGTTTAACCAAATCATTTATGATTTAAATCTTAATTACTTATGAGTATGAAATATTTTATGTTATGAGAAAAATATACCTTATATGTATTCATTATTTTCAACAAAAATTTGTGAGTTCTTTTGATAAGAACAAATTTGTATCAATATTATGATTGAAAAAATACTCTTAAATTATTTTAAAGTGTACGTGATCTTAATTTATTAAAATTTTATGATAAAAATATGCTAATATTTAATTACTTTTAAAATAATTTTCAAGTGTTGAAAGTCAAATATTTGGTTATATCAGTTTCCTTTAAAAAAAGTTGGAAAAAATTCCCTGCAAGCTTAAAACAAGACAAGTAGCGTTTTGGAATAAAGTTTCTTCTTGTCTAATATATCTGATATAATAAAAAAAAAAAAAGCATCCACGTTTTCTGTGCAAAGGCTATACTCAAATAATATATTAACGGTACATGTTGGGGTTGCTCTTATGATGTGTTACACATGAAGCTAAGATCATAAATGTTTGCCAATATGGTATCACGTATATGGTTCAATGAGTACGTTTTGATCCCAAAAAGAGATTAAAAAAAGTAAAAGATTTTTCTAATAATTTTTTTTTTTTTGACCGTGTAGAAAATGGCTTATCGTTATAACCCAAAGTGCTTTAATGGTTCCCATTCATTCATTTCTTTTTTTAGATATTTGTGTTGAAACCATATACTCATGGTACCAATCAAGCTGTTTAATAAAAGTGGAAATGAAATCGTTGCAACAAATACCATAAAAATCAAACCATCATATCAATCAAGCACAACCCCCCATGTGGGACCCACCTCACAATAGAACCCAGTGGGGCCCATCACATCTAGTTTAGCCAGATCTTTCACTAGTTGGGGACTTTAGAAAGCTTCACCCATTTTCCCTTAAAGTAACCAAGAAATAATCAGGACCACATTCATTCAACTCCTAATTGTTCACAAAAATTAATAATAATACATTTCTATCTGGAATGATTATAACCTTTTCTTAATTGACTCGCAACCCATGTTAATTTATATAGTGTGATAAAAAATTTCATTTCGTTTTTCTGGCTATTATTCCTTCTTTTTCCAATTTTTATTTTATTTATTAACATTAAAATATATTTTTCATTCTTCTAAATATAAAAATATTCAAAATCTATTTTTACAAAAAATTTAGTACATATTTAATTAACTATATCATTTTTAGGCCCAAAATAAGATTCTAATATCTAACATACATTTATTATTTTTTTTACTTCCGAAAAATATCACATTTATATCGATTATATAAATAATTGATAAAATAGTTATCATATTCAAATTTACTCAAACTTATATCTAAAAAAAATAACACATTTTAATTTTGTAAAGAATAAAAACATATTAATAATCTTACCAAAATGATTTCAAACATTTTCATGAAGAAAAAAAAATCATGTTTTAGGCTAACTATATTTTTTAAAAGTATAAGTGAATGTGACACAATATGTGGGCAACATCTATCAGTTCCTCGTGATTCTTATAACATTTTCAACAAGTTTACATAGACCAATATCGCAAACAACGAACAGAAAGGAAAATGAAATGGTTATTGTTTACACTATTATGTGCAAGATACACCCCACAAAGGGAAAGAAGACACTTTCTTAGAGTTCATGTTTATATTATGTCACCCTGATAAGTTGCAGCTAATATAAGTGAACGGGACCTTGTGTTAATCATGATGTGAAAGGTGGTAATTGGCCACATATATAAATAATTAATCATAGGATTTAAATTCTTTCTTAATTTTTAATAACAGAATTGTCATGTTAAAGAAAAAAGGACAGAAAAAAAAATATAACTAGTAAGTTTGTAACAAATTAGCACTACAAGGAAAAAAAAAGATTTAGTTAATAGTTACAGTCATTTATGTGGGTCTTTTTCTTTTTAATGGGACCATTCTGTTACAATGAAAAAAAAAATCCAAATTTATCGTCAACGTTATTTTATCTGTTTTTTTTTAGTCTGTTTAACACATTTCTAAGTTTGATGAATTTGATAATCTTTATCAAAATTTTAGAGGTCTAAGTGGCCTTTTCTCCAAAATAAAAACATATTAGATTGCACAATTTTTTTGCTTGACTAATTCGTTTCATTTATTTCTAAGTCAATCAACTTATTATATCTCATTTATAAGTTTGATTAGAAAAAATTAATATTTTAAAAGAGCACAAATTTCTATTTTTTTAAATTATTAGAAACTAAATAGTCGTATAGTTTTATTTATTTATTTATTTTTAAATTACTTACTTCTAAAACCATTTTTTCTCTATCAAATAATATTTATATCACAATGTTAATTTGTTAGTTTTCATGATATCCATAATTTTAAGACTGACTAGATGTCAAACAAAGCTAGTTTCACTTCTTAGTGAAGATTGTAACAGTTTGATTTAATAAAATTTTAGGTTCAATACCATAAAATCTTATGACTAGACTTTTTGAAAAAGATTACTTTTCTTCCCGTGATCAACATGTTTATGGTAGAAGATATTTTGATACGGTTTGAAGGGGTGGATTTCTGTGAAGTTTAGGTTTCATTATATATATATATATATATATATATATATATATATATATATATTAGAGTACATAATATATATATATATATATATTAGAGTAAATATATTTTTAAAGAGTACATAATAATATACTCCAAAATGTATAATATTCTCTAGTGAAGTTCTTACCCAAATTTTCACCCCCTTATAGCCATCTAACTCTATCATTTGTTTGACCAATACTTTTTTAAATATTGTCTCCTTTTCTAATTATAAAAATCTTTTAACTAATTTATATTTGTTAAAAAAAGTAATTAATTTAATTAATTACATTAAATTTATAAATTAACTATACTATCATTTTAAAATTATCTTTTTTTTATCTTTCTATCCATTTAATTATTTTTTATTGATATTTGGAGAAAGAATAATTAAGTAAAAACATATAGGAAAAAAAAATAAGTAATGCATCTAAAAATTGAACAAAATTATCATAAAAAGATACAAAATAAATTTTTGAAAAGAATTTTATAATTAGAGAAAAATAAATTATAATGTAAAATCACTTATTTTTGCATTGGATAGTTGTATATGTTTTGATAATATACTTCATTTTAAAAGCTGTATTCGATGCTCGTTTTTGGTGAACTAAAAGTCATTGGGTTCCACAAATTGACAAATGACCAGTCGTCCATTATATATCATTAATTTAATTCATGTCACGAGTCAGCCCAATTATTATTTTTCCCTTCTAAAACAAAAAGAAGAAAAAACCAAGTAATGAATAATAATAATAATAATAATAATAATAATAATAATAATAATAATAATAATATGTTGCAGAAAATGTTGAATCAAATTAGTGTTCTGTTTAACTTACGTTGACACCATAATTAATATATTTTTAGAAAATAAAAAATTGATTATTTCATTAGGAATATTCATAAATACCAAACATGAGTAAGTTTAGAAGGTCATGCTTGATGCCACTTATTAACTATCTTGTCCTCTTTATAATAATTCATTCATTACTTGAAAATTAAATATTTTGTTATTGATGACCACCGATATTAACTACTAAAACAATTTTTATTCTATTTTTTCCATTCTAATTTAAAAATACTTCACTTTTGATCTTTAAAGTGACTATAAATAATATTTTATTATTTTTATAAACTCTGAAAAAAAATACATTTTGAGAACTAAAAATGAAATGTTTTCAAATTAGAAGGAAAAAAATGACAATTTTATAAAAGACTAATTCAAATTTGATTTTTTTTAGAGAAATAAAAACATACTATACCCGTAATATTTTTTATATTTTAAATGTATATTACATGATAAACTAAATTTATTTAGTAAAGTATCAATTTTTTTTACAAAAAGAGACTTAATATATGCAATAAAACGTCTCTATTTAATGGTTGAATTAATAAATTTAATATATATTTTATAGTTATTAAATAGAATAACTTTATCTTAAAATAACTTGATCTCTGTGACCTCTGAAAAGGAGGTTCTCTACTTGCCAATCATATACAACTGGAGGGTTATCTTGTATTTTTCCTAATTTATTACCAACACTGTCAAAAAAGTTAATAAATATACAATAAACCGGTCTGATCTAAATTACTCCAAAAAAGACTATGAATAGTAATTGGATCTTGTTCTGAAGAAAAAGACATCAAAATCTTAAGCAAACAAAGGAAGAAGAAGAAGGGGACAATGTGGCAAAACTGGCAATGCATTAGTGTAGACATGCATGGATGTGAGAAAATGAAACTCAAGGGAAAAAGGAGACACACTATATACTCAAAACAAAGACAAGGGACATTCTGCACTGAAACATTCATTAATAATAGACAATTCATGCTGTCCCCTCTCCCTTGCTGTCCATTGAAATTTTATCTGTGATCACATTTTTTTTGTACCTATAGACATATGTAATTAATATCCAACATTTATGGTATTTGTACAGTAAATTTTACAACTATAAGAAGAAAAAAAGATCATAGAAAGAGGAGTAAGAGATATGATAAGTGATGAAATAAAAAAAAATATTATTGTATAAACTATTAAATGAGTTGTTATATAGATAATTCTTTATGAATTGAATTTGATAAAAAAAAAAAGTCTTTATGAATTGCACATAAAAAATACTGATGAGTGTTTGGATTAAAATAATATATTTTTTAAAAACTTTATAGTTAATTTTTCTTCCAAAATGGTTATTTTTAAAGTATGCACTTAATGAGGCATGACTTTGTTAAGATCACCTGTGCCTTGATGGAATTAATGGGAGTGTACTTTTCCTTCAAAATTTCTTTTTTATTTTATTTTTTGAGATTATCAAAAATAAAAAATTTCTATTTAGAGCATTTCCCTTGAAAATTTCTTAAGTTACTTTTTTGATCGCAACAATGTTATGTCATTGTAACAAGTCTATACACAAATTTATTTTAATGGTAAGAAACTTTAAAAAAATTTAAAAAATTCATACTTTTATATTTTTTCTCACTTAATTATAATGTTGTTATGTGTCAAATAAATATTATTTTTTATTGTTAAAAAAATAGTTTGTTGTATAAGATACAAATCTTATATTTAAGAATTTTTTTTGTCAGGTACATTTGCTCCAAAAGGAAAAAACATAATAAAAGACAATTTCTTTATTTAAGAAACCCTTAAAAAAACCGATGTTTTTAGTACTCTACATTATTTAACATATTTACTTATACCTTGAAATTAAAATAAGAAAACCCTCGTGTTAATCCAGTCAATATTTTGTAATTTTATGACACTTAATATAATGATGTAGTTTTTTTTTTATAGAAAAATAACAATTTGTTTTTCCAGAAAACTATAATAATTTAATAAAAACACAACAATTACCTTAAAATAAGCTAATTCAACCCCAAATTTTTATTGTCTTTTAATTAATGAATCTCGTACTTTATTCCCCCTTTTCTCTGTTCTTTTACATTGTCTAAGCAATTATTGTTTGAAAACACACATAATAGGTGCATATGTCAGAGTTAGATCCATTAATTCGTTAATACTGGTGCGAACATGCGCATTGACATAATGATGTGAATATCTTTTATGGCCTCGATCGTAATCGTAATACGGTAATACTAGTAATTAAAAGAATTCGTTTCAATATATAGTACTTAAAAAATTAATTTCAGTTTTAAAATATTTTAAGTAAAAATATAGTTAAAATATTTTTACAAGACTTTAGCATATTTCTTCTCCGGAATTAGTTCTTGAAATTAAGTGAGTTTTTGTATTTTTTTAATTTATAATATTGGATCAAAGGCAATCCTATCCTTTGAATTAGAGGTATTCATGAGACGACGAATTTATCTTTATTTTTACTCCACTTGGAATAATATATTTAAATTTGAACTCAACCTAAAATATTTGGAAGAAGATCATATTAACCTAATTTATAGACATAATAATATTATTTATAATTAAATTGTAAAATTAAAGTTATGATATATATTTTACAATATTATTTCATGATATTAATATTAATATAAATATAATATCATGTTAAATAAAACATTATCTATTAACTTTTTAAAAATATATTAGACTTTGTTTCATAAAAAAAGAGAGACTTTGAATTCGGTTAAGATGACTCAAAATACAATCCAAACCCATACATAATATGTATTGGATCTAATTTCTAAACTCAAACCAATTAAAAATTATTAAAAAAACAATTCAAAATAATTTTGGGTCAAGACGACTAATTGGGATGAGCTGGTCATAAAAACTCTTACTTTAAATTTTAAAAGTTTATGGACTTGAATTAGATTTAGTCTATTTTTAATTATTTGTATGAATGTTTGGATTAAGTATATAAGTATATATTTATATGCATATATATATATATATATATATATATATATATATACGTATTTACGAAGACAAATATATAGCTAGATAAAATTGCTTCATTTTATATATATTTTTTAACATCATTTTATTTTATATTAGTATTATAGGAGTAGCAATCTTCATGAGCGCATGAAGAACAAAAGTTAAAATTAAAGTTACACAATTAAGAATACGAGGTTCTGTCAAGTGTGGGGTGTGAAAAGTGAGATGAATAAATCTTAATCATTCAATTATATACCATTAAAAAATTGATTAAATTAACTTTAATTTTAATCATTCATTTGAATTATACAGTTGAGATTTACTTATCTCAAATCTCACAAATCATTTTTTTTTTTTAAAAAGAATAGGGGTGACGTTTCTCAAGTTATGTAAAGAAGAACACTCATGTAAGATGAAGTCAATGTTTGAAATCGATTACATGAATGTCACGATAATGACGCATCATGTTTTGGAACTCAAGTCATAAAAACTTCACCAAATGATCGCCTGTAATATATAAATTAAAAAACTTCATCCTATTATATATGCCATCATATTATTATTATTCATAACTTAATTGATATATTCTTTCTGAAGTGCATACGTATATTATGAAACATCCATTGCCAAAGATTGCCCCATCGTGATTTTTTTTCTTCAAATTATAGGGAGAAAAAAAATAATTAAAAACTATTAAAAAAAAAAACCGTGGGGGTGTAGTAGAACAATGAAGGCCATGGTAGACTTATATGTAGCTTGTAATGATTAATCAGAGAGGGCACCACTGCATAATGTTTCCTAATTTGCCAATAGATGTGCGAATTCAGATGCAGTGATTGCGGTTTAAAAATTTGAATAGCAGAAGTTATCATCACTTGCTTCTCAATTATAGTTTTTTTTTTTTTTTTTTATGTTTTGGGGTAGAAGTACTTATTCATCCATGTTTAAGACTAGCTAGCATTAAGATTGTTCCCAAAAGAAAAGCACTAACATTAAAATCATTAATTAAAACTTATATATTGATTAAAGATTCTCATAATTAGTATTCTTTTAATATTTTATCTTGATTATTGAGTATCATACCATGATAGACTTGCATAATTTGGTTACGCACTAGATATCGTCATTTGATTCATACACACACACACATATATATATATATATATATATATATATATGATTTTGTTAACATAGACTCACTTAAAATATATAAGGTATAATCAACACCTTTTCATTTAGAAAAAAAAAAAAAAAAAACACCAATATATTCTTTTACTAAATTCAGCATGGACTAGAGGATAATTAAGTAATTTTCCTTTTCTGTATGATGTGAAGATGCACTTGCTTCCATTGTCATGGTGCTACCGAAATTAGTCCAGACAGTTTTTTTCCTTTTCTATACCACTGTAATAAAACTCATCTCAATCGATTTTGTTTTTCATTTAGCATCATGGTATTTGATAAAATGGATTAACTGAGGATTTTTTTTATTTTTTATTTTGTGGAAATAACAAAATTAAGCAATCAAATGCAAAAATTTACTGATAACAACAACATGAATAAAATTGGAGACGGAGAAGAAAAAATTGGTGGAGGCAGTAGGAGGAAAGGGAATAAGGATGCGTGAGTCTATTCCTGTTTGCGGAAGAGGTCGATGTTAGGGTTGAATTGGGGTTGCATGGAAGAAAGGTTGAGCGAAAAGGATTAAGGAGGAAGATGAAACTTCTCCTACCGTTTGCACTTGGAGTTATCATCTATGGAGATCAGAAGATTTGCACTTGTGTAGCAAGAAGGACTTACCAATCTGGTAATCTTTGGAGAAGGAACTGTTATCATACATCATAGGTGATAAAAAAGAACGTGAAAAGAGAAAAATACATTTAATTCTTAAATTATTTGAATTAAGCAAAACTACTTAATTACCCTTTAATATGTTCTAAATTAAAAAAAAAAGGATCATTTTTTTTTGTCTAAATGACATGGTGCTGAGTTTTAAAATACACCTTATATATCTATATATATATATATATTTGTTGGAACTACAAACATATATTCTCACTTATTAATGAATTAGGATTCATTTATTGAAAAAAATTATTCCCTCTATTATTATAATTATCGTATAAGGAAAATAAATTGTCTCAATATAATTATTATTTTAGTTTTTTAATGTGACACTAATTATTATTTTTTCACTTACATCATTTAAAGACTTATATATTAATGATGAACTACAAAATCTAGAAATGAATTGATAATGATGTAAGGTTAATTTTGTAAATTATTTTTTTATCTATTTATTACTTTTTTTGTGTAAGATAACTTAGGATGAATATTATTTTGGGACAAAGGGAGTAATAAATATAATTTTAAGAAAGTAAGTTTAGAAGAGTTGAGGTTAAAAAAAGGAAATTTGTATTAGAAGTGATAATATATTTTAAAATTGAATTGAAAAATATTAATTGTGTTTAGTTGAGTTGTAAGGTATAAATGTAAATTATACCGTCAATATTTTTTTGTATTTTTTAATGAAAAAATCTTCTCTTAAATCCATTATTTCCACCGTCCTTTTTTTCCCAACCGAAAAATTTGTCATGATACCCTTAACATTGTTTTTTTTACACCATACTCTTAGCATTGTTGAAATCAATTGTATTGCCCAAGAACATGTTTAATTGTTTTAAGCAAAATAAACAGACGCTAAACTGAAAATTAAATATGTGGTGCTATAATTAATCAATCTTTTTTATGTGAAATTTAAACCTTACAAATCATATTTAAATTTTGTTTTTTTAATAATGGATATTAAATAAGTGAAGAAAAGTTTTTTTTGTTGATAAAAGTGAACTCAATTTTATAATTATAAATTAAAAATTGTTTTTTTAAAAAAAATTGAAAAAAATAATGCACAAGTTACTGTTTAATGACAAACTAAACATAATGAAGGTGTATGGTGCAAGGATATAAGAAGGGGAACTTTTATTTGTAAAATGATTGTTATATTTATGAGAGACTTCTTCTATAAATCGATGATAATCGCTGTAAAATGATTGAGGGCTTGACACCCCTGGTAGTCCTTTCTTTTTGCTTTCGCATGCTTGGTACTAGAGGTACTTACTTATTTTCATATAAATATTTTTCTTTGTTGAAAAAAAAAATCTATACAAAGGAAAATACAATTTAGTACAAAAAATATCACACAAAATAATAGACCACCCTTTAACTTGATTGTTGACAAATATATAAGTTCATCTTTATTTTTAATTTTCAAATAATCAAATAGAAAGCATGCATATATATTTCATGCAAATTTGTGCAATTTTTCTTTTGCAAGAAATAAAGTTCTCTATCTAAAATGGATAATATTATTTGGTAGAAAAAGTATTCCATGAAATAACACACTAAGTATTGATCATGATTTCCATCAAATACATAAAATTTATCCTTTTCTTTTTTAGTTTTCAAATAATCAATCAAAATCATGCATAATTATTGTGTAAATTTGTGCAATTATTTTTTCATAAAAGTTACATACTTGTATATAAATACGTTTCTATACTCATGTATTACTTGGTTATTTCAATTCAATGAACACACAAAGTATTGACGAAGATTTTCATCAAATAAGTAAAATTTATCCTTTTTTAAAAAAAAATTCAAATAACCAATCAAAATCATACATATTTATTGTGTAAATTGTGCAATTATTCTTTCATAAGAGTTGCAAACTTGTATATAAATACGTTCCTATACCCATGTACTACTTGGTTAATTTAATTCAATAAACATAATCTTATTATTATTTTTAATCCAATCATTTTTTTATGATGTGCATTAGAAATGGATTATCATAACTCATTCATAAAAGCTAGCTTAAGGAAGGAGGATTCCCAACTCTTATAAGGAGATATTAGACATGGTCTAACTCACAATAAGAGGATTGTCCAAGTCCTCACAAAAGTATTTTGACCATATTCTTAGCCAATTTGACACATCTTAACATTTTTGTCACAAAACAATTATCTCAAAAACTTAAATTGTTAGGTGAAGACATATGAATGATATATTTCTAACAATGTACTAAAAATCCACTAACACATAATATGAAGGAATGATAAGTTGGCTAGCTGAAACAAACATCTTATATAGCACATGAAATAAAAATTATACCTGAATGCAAAATAAAAAAAGAATTTTTTTTACATACCTTTAGGAACAAAAGAATGTTTCATTACATGATCCACAATGTAGGCTCATTGATAAAGCCATGCATGTGTTCTGCTCACCCTTTATTGTTGACATTTGTGAGTGCATAGTGTAGAGATAAACAGAAATCATAAACTTATGAGTGTTAGTGAAGTTGAATTTGAGAACTCATTCAATTCAATTACTTTGGTCATTTTGAAGTTGAAGTTTAATTTGGAGGACTCAATCAGTTTATGAGGTATCACATGCACGCTGTCTATTTTATTATTTAGTTCAATGCTTTGAGTTTCACTCATATACAACTATAGTGAGTGGAAAATAATGTTCCTAACTTGTGTCATTCTTAACTATGCATAAATTGTTTCCTCATTTGTAGTCACCACTAATTAAATGCCCTAATTGGTATTTAGCATATTACATCAAATCTTTAAATTTTCACAAATTTGGCAAAGTACTTTTATTACATAAGAAAGAAAAATTGCACGAATTCACACAAAATATATATACATGTTTGTTTTTTATTAAAATGAAAAAAATATAAATTTGTGTTAACAGAGTAATTTAGTTCATATATTTATACTTTTATAAGATTAAAAATATTTAATAATTTACTTAATTTTATACTACAACAACTATTTTTAAGTGTAAAAAATAATTCATAATCTGTAGTATAATATTAATTTTATCACAAAACATAATAAGTGAGTTAATAGATAAAATGACACAAATATACTATTTTTTTTGGTGGAGGCCATTAATTTAATTGATCTTTTTAAGGCAATTGACTAAATTTAACATCTGATAAAAGTTAATAAATTTTGAGGCAATCACCAATCTCATTCCCATAATCCAATCAAAATCCAATTCTTCATCTACACATTGGGTTTCAGAATTTTAAAAACACCATTGATTTATACAAACTTTTTTAAAAAATTAATCTATATGTCTCTAGATTATTTGACAATTTTTTTATTTTTTAATTCAATTTCTGAACTTGTATTTACTTTTAATTAGGTCCCAAGATATCTAACTAAAAAAAGATATAAGTTTAGGTATCCAATTTTTTTTTTTAAAAAAATAGTTCAAAGACTTATTTAAAAATTGTTATAGTTAGGAGACTTAACTAAAAATTGTCAAAATTTTACATATCATATGTTCACCTTTGCAACTCTTGCAAGTTCTAAACTCAGTATTCTCAACTTGTAGAGGTGAAAAAGTTGATCATGTGAGAATATTGACCTATATAATTTTTAATTAGAATCCTTAACTATTTGACAAATTTTAATCAAATCCTTGAACTTTTTTTTGTCAATTCGGTTTTGAACTCAATTCTTTTTCCAATTAATTTCCACTAAGGAGCTAATTGAAAAACAATGACTTAATTATATTTTTTTACCTTTTTTTTTAAACTTTTTTGTGCTTTTTACTTTCAACAAATTAGTTTGAAATTTTTTACCTCCGACTTGAAAAAAAAAACTTGCAAATTATACCTTTGTCATTGAGTTGGTGTGACATGCTTAAATAATTTGCTTTTTAACGCTAAACTTTTTTTTGGACAAATTTTATTCTAAACTTTTTCACTTTTTAGTGACTTTTTCTCCGAGTTTTTTACTTTTTGGCCAATTTTCTCACAACTTGTACACTTATGTTAACATTTCATGTCAACTCAATGATCAAATATAACATTTGCAAGTTTATATATATATATATATATATATATATATATATAAGTTAGGGTAAAATATGGCCAAATATTTTGTTGAGATAAAATTTGTCAAAAATTAAAAAATTTAAGGTTAAAAAGTGAAATTAAGCCAAAGCAATACAAGTTCAGGATCAATTGAAAAAAGTAGTTAAGGGATTTAATTAAAATTTATCAAATACTTTAGGAAAATATAGATTAGTTTATTTTTATTTTTTACTAGTACTACATTCAATCCTATTTATAAGAAATAAGTTATAGTGTAAAATACACTATAACTTATTTCTTATAAATGGGACAAGAGGTAGTAACTAACAAGAATTTATCAATAATATATTGGTTTGAATAGAATTAGAACTAAGTTCATTAAATAAGATTTCAAGTTAGAGTTTTATAAATACAAGAAAAGTTAATTAAAAAAGACTAATAAAAATGATCAATCAATCTTTTGATAGAGATTAATCATCAATAGAATGAGTGAATATTTTACACTTATAATATGATAAAAAAGTATTTTGCTAACCAATTCCAATTAATAAATAAAAAATTTTCATTATTAGAATTGCATTAGAAACTACTACTAAAGGTGTACTCCCTTTGGATTATATTATAATAAAAAATTAACTTCACACTAATTAAAAAAATTAATTAACATTATTTAATTTTGTTTATCTCACTCAAAAAATAAGTTTTCTTTCCAAATTACAGTTCATTGAATTTTGATATCAAGAATATAAATGAGTTATTGAAATGGAAATAGAATCACTAACAATGGTTGCCACAAGTTGTAACCATTTATGTCCCTTAACCAAGTGATCCAGGTTCCAACATAAATAATTTCATATCAATATTATGATCAACAATAAAAATGAAAAGTAATTTAATATTATCTCATTATATATATTAAAGTTAGTTGAGATTTCCTTATATTTAATATAAAATATATGATTTTTTTGGTTATATTTAAGATATAAGTTTTTTACTTTTCAATTGAAAAAATAACTTTTATTTTTTATTCCTTTTACGACGATATATAGCATTTAAATAAAAAACAAGAATTTTATCTTACATCCACTTTACATTTTGCATTAAGAAATTTAAATGAGAAACGACTTCAAATTTGCTTTACATTATCCAATAAAACGGAAGAAAAAAAAACAAGTTTAAATATGGAGTAATTAATTTCAATTATTGTTTGGCTAGGGTGCAATAAATCCCAATTAAGCCATGTAATAAAGGCTGTGTTGTGCACACAATGAAGATGGTTGAAGCATAAAAGCAACCACGTGTGGGAGGATCCCGATCAATCTTTGATGCATCTATCTGCATTTGTTTCTTTCTTTATGAAACGAGGTATAGCCAGTGTACTCTCACAAATGCAGAGGCAGAGGAAAGAGGTTCCTTCCACCAATCAAAAAGTGAAGTATCTTCCTCAAATGTGTGTACCCAGAACACAACACTACAACACAATAGAAGCATTTTTTTTTTATATATATATAAAGGAAAATTTAGGTAAATTAAGTTTTGGGGATTTACTATGATCAAAACAGATCATAAGACTCAACAACCACTTATAAAATTATTTATATATTTTCTACCAATAACATCTACTTATTGGTAAAAAGAATCAATTTTACATTCTTATGAAATAGTATGAATTTATTTCTAGACACACATTTGTTACTACATGTAAGCACCTAAAACAATAGTAGTATACCCTTCCTGTAATTCCTTAGTACCCACAAGGGCATTTCCATTAACCCCATCAATCCTTCTAAAATAACCTCATCTTTCCCACAGTTTCATGGGGCCCACTTCTTGTCTGCTGCTCTATTTGCCAATTACAAACACTGCTTATAAATGACAACTTTTTTCAACTCTTTACTTCAAACGCTTCCTAAGAGGATAGGGGAAAAAAAAAAAAGAAAAGAACAGTAATCAATTAATTAGTACTAATGGTGCCTTAACAACTAGTAGTCCAGTTTAGAAAATAAAAGGTTGGATTTGTCAAGTTTATTATTGTTGGAGTCGGGTATACGTATTCATAAACCAAATCTTTATTGGAATAGTTAAGCTGAATTCATTGAATTTAGTGTTACGTTTGCATTTCAAAATCGTTGCTGGTTTTTGTTAAAGACCCTTGAAATTTTATCAATGGATTATTATCCAGTATTAAAACTCACATTTTTTACTCAAATATCTATGTTTTTGTTAAAGTATATATAATCCTTATTTTTATATTGGAATCAACTAATATAATGTCCCTATATATACGGATAAAAAAGATATGAAATAAGTATAAAACTTTAATAAAATGACGCAAATAATTAGTACTATTAAATTCAGGAAAGATCAATGTAATTATTCGAATCTTAATTATATCATTTGATTTAATGATAAATGGTATGTTTTATGTTAAATTTTTACGAGGTTTTATGATGTCAAAATTTTTCTATTTATATAAAAAAACTATTAAAACGCTACAGGGAAACATATAAATGAGCTGAATAACATTTATGGATATTGTAGTAAAAAAACATTTAAGCATTTTTTTTTATAAAATTTCTATGCTCTAAAATAAAGTAAAAAATTAATACAATATAATGTATTCACCTTAATAACCTAATTACTCATTGACGAATTGAAAAAATAATAATTATATAGTGTAAAAGTTTATATTATCATTTAATTACGAACGATAGTATATGATAAATTTATTAAATTTAATAATAATTATATTAAAATTATATCGAAAATAATTTTAAATTATTTAATAAAATAATACTTTTTAATTATTTAATAATTTTTATCTAATAAAGTAAGAAAGTTTAGATTTGACAGTTCATTCTTATTAAAATTATTAAAAATAAGAAGCTATTAAATTTTTGTCTGAAAATATAATAATTTAAAACTGTTAAATATGTTAAAACTAATAATATGGATATTTATTTTGAGATTTTCAGTTACCTTTTAATAATTGGCAAAAGAATCCAAATAATACAAATTAAATAAAAAATTACGCAAACGGGGCCGTTTTGAAACTATTTACCAATCTGGGGCAGGGGAAACCGCCCAGAATTGGGCGGCACTGAAGCCGCCCAAAACCAGGCGGCTCCCAGGGGGTAGAACCGCCTGGTTTTGGGCGGCTCCAGTGCCGCCCAATTCTGGGCGGTTCCACTTTATTGACACGTGTCAGTCCTGCACAGATGGAGCGATGCGTGTATAAACTTCGGACGGTTATAACTTTTGACTGGAATATCCGATTGAGGCGAAACCGGTGGTCACGCGTTCGAAATTGAGAGGAGAAGGCGCTAGCAAGTTCCCAAAGGGGACTTGGTCGAAAAATTTTCCCAAAAAAGGCTTCTAAGTGCCTTAAAATTGTGATTTAATCTTTGAACATCCCAAAATTTTCTTGTTTTCTAATTTTTTAATTATTTAGTCAGTTAATTGCATGCTATTTTTTATTTTTTTCATTACTTCTATCAATTTCGAGCATTTCGACATATCGTACACCTCGATCGGACATTTCTATCAAAAGTTAGACCATTTGAAGGACATATCGTATCCCGTTGTAACTTTTTTCGATATTCTAAATTTTATATGGTTTTGTTTAATTTTTTTGGATTTTTTATATAATAACCCCATTTATTCCAAAGCACAATCATTCCTAACTTTTCCGCACTCATTCCACACTTTACCGAGACTCATCCCAAAGTGCACTCACCACACAATAATCGGAATTGTAGCACCCCATTAATTCCAAAG
>PYAF01000484.1:170268-204318 GCA_007407185.1 Glycine tomentella | reverse complement strand
AAAAATCCAGAATATATTAAATAAAATCATATAATATTAAAAAAATATACTAAATAAAACAATATTTAAAAAAGGTAAAAATAAAAATAAATAATATTAAATGATATTTTACGTCAAAAATCAAAACACGCCAATTTTGATTTTTATTTCAGTCACTAATAATTTTTGCGACGGAATATTTTGGTCGCAAACAAAAAAAAATTAAAAAAACCAAATTTTCTGTCGCTAAATCGGTCGCTAAACCGGTCGCTAACCGATTTAGCGACAGATTTAGAGACGGATTTAGTCCCGCCCAAAATTGGGCGGGACTGCCCCCCTAGAGCCGCCCAGATTCAGGCGGGACCGGTCCTGCCCAATTTTGGGCGGTTTCCCCTGCCCCAGATTGGTAAATAGTTTCAAAACGGCCCCATTTACGTAATTTTTTATTTAATTTGTATTATTTGGGTTCTTTTGCCTTTAATAATGTATATATATATATATATATATATATGTATGTATGTGTATATATATATATATATATATATATATACACCTACAGTATATGATATGATATTTGATTATTGATATGCTTAGTGAAAAGCAAGGAAGGTTGAGAGAATCTAGAAATGCCTATTTGTTTGTGATATAAATATATTCTGAAAAACACGGAAGAAAAATATTTTTATATATAAATGGTAAAGGAAGGGCAAGAGAGAGAAATAGAGAGAGAGAGAGAGAGAGAGGAGTGATGAAAAAGCAGAGAATAAAAAGAGACCGGATGTTGACAAATTTCATGTCACTGTTCGTAGAAGGTCGTTTGTTTGTGTGAAGATTTCTTATCTGGGATCTCTCTCTTTAAAAATGTTTCTCTCTCTGAAAAAAAAGGTCCATTCTTTCTTCTCCTTATTGTGTGTGTGTTCTTGAGAGAAGAGAGAGAGAGAGAGAGCGAGAAGGAGGAGTGTCTGGCCCCAGCAGATCGAAATCTCCTCCTTTTCTTCAACCTGATGACGATCTAAACTCCTTCAATGGTGTTGCAACTACACCCTCTTTGCTATTTTGTCTTATAAAATTGTTATTGGTTTCAGTTCTAGGTACCCTTTTGGCCTTCAAATAGTAGGAGTCCAAAAAGATTCTGAATGTCTCTCTCTCTCTCTCTCTCTCTCTCTCTGATTTTGTTGGTGCCTTGAATGGTGGAATCTCTGTGGGATTCTTGAGAGGAGGTGTTTAGAGGATGTGGGTCTGAGGTAAATTTGCTTATACTCTCTCTAGGTTTTTTTATTATTAATTTTTATGTAATTAAGTGTGTATTTTTTTTTATTTGGTGAATTTTAGTATTTTTGGTTTTTGGTGTTTTATATCTGGGTCTTTTCCGAGTGTGATAAAAATTGAAAACCGAAAATTCCTTGGTTTCTGTTGTTTGGGGGATTATTGTTCCAATAAACTCCTGAGCATGACTGTTTTCATTTTCATTTTCTATTTTTTTTTTATTTTTTATATTTTTGGTTTGAATTTTGGTGATGGAATGTTCTGTTGTTTAATTTTTAGTCTTTCCGATGCTTCTTCTGGTTGAAAACATCCACTTTTGAGTTGGTTTGGATAATTTTGTATCGGATCGGTTTGATTGAATTTTGTCATTCATTCGTTCCTGTGTTTGGTCCTTCAATCTTTCTTTCTCTGAAGTCTGAATTGAAGTGAGGGACCAGGTTCCCTAAAATTGTGGGTGAATTTATGATGTCCCGTGTTTGTAACTGCTCTGGAGATTTTTCATCAACTCTTTGCAAAGATTTTGGAAATTCTCCATGCCTGAGATTATTTTGTGAAGGATGAAGGGGTTTCATGCGTGGATAAAACTTGAATTATAGAAAGTCGTCCACTTTGAGAAGATTTATTAGAATTGCTTGTGCTTTGTTGCTTCTATGTATTTTTCAGCTGTTGTTTGTTTTGGTAGGATAATCAATAAATTTGTAATCCTTTTCCATACTTTCCCGGAATGTTGGTTTACGGATTTGGTTATCATTGCCGTGGAATGATTGTTACTGGCATGGAAATGGTTGTGTTCAACTGTCCAAGTTGACCCATGGCATTCTTGGTCAAAGTTCTCCACAGCAAAATATTTGAATATGCTTATAGCATTTGCCCGATATTCAATGTTACAAAGTGTTTCTGGGTTGGGGTAAATGAAGCCATTTTATATTGTTCTGACCAGTGCGATAGGATTGACTTAAAATTTATTATTGCATCTCTTG
Organism: Glycine tomentella; assembly: GCA_007407185.1. Classification (NCBI taxonomy): domain Eukaryota; kingdom Viridiplantae; phylum Streptophyta; class Magnoliopsida; order Fabales; family Fabaceae; genus Glycine; species Glycine tomentella. The sequence goes on along the minus strand of PYAF01000484.1, from coordinate 202,093 downwards.
AAAATCCAGGTTGGGGTAAATGAGGTCATTTTATATTGTTCTGAGTCTTCTGACCTGTGCGTTAGGATTGACTTAAAATTTATTATTGCATCTTTAGCAAATGGTGGAGGTTCGCATTTACTAGGGATACATTAGTCAACGGTTGTTGTCGGTTTGTCATAGCAATGATAATGATCCATATTATAAATCTTTTAATATGTCAAAGTAAGCACTAGTGTAACGGTAATGAGTTTACGCATTCAGTGGCGTAAAATCCTCTGTTGTGTTTCTTGCATTTTTATCCTCCGCAAGCCCAAGAATTGGTAATTTTTTGAATTCTCAACTGTTTATGGTAGTGTGAACTATTGTTATGTCCTACGATAATTTTGAATTTATCATATATATGTTATATAGCTAACATTGAAATTCTTGTTTCTAATTAAATCCTTTCGTAAATGCATGTCGTTCCTTTCCTATGTTGGATGAAAACTTAGCACAAGTAGGTTCCTTATATGATTGTGCATTTAAAGGCTTTTAGCATCAGTATCTAAAAATTTTACATTGCTTGAAATAGAAAGACGAAGTCCATAATTGCAACTTGTTAAGAATTAAGATATTGGCAACAAGTACCAGGGAGTGAGTGAAAGGGGTTTTACACGTGGAGGGTTCACAGAAGCTCATTCTTTGTTTTGACAACCTTATTTTTGAGGGGACACTGAACTGAAGTGCAGAAAATCTAATCAGTCCATTCCCTACTATGTTCATCTGTGTTTTGAGCTTCCGTGCTATCATGCCATGTTATGTCATTAAGTCTGGATTTTTGTTATCCATTTGGCTGCTTAAATGTTAATTAGTGCTAGAATACTTATTTGCATGTCACTGTGATTAATTATCAGGAATGGGAACCAAAGTCCAGAATCTTCCAGGACATTACTCAATGAGAGATCTTAATGAGGAATCCAGCAGTTGTGGCTGGCCACTATTTTATGGGGATAAATCACTCACAAATGGGCAGTACTACAATAATTATCTGCCAAGTTCTACAACAGATGCATGTTCTGCATATGATAAGGATGTTGTGAAGCGCATGATGCTTGAGCATGAGGCTGTTTTTAAGAATCAGGTATGAATCTTCTAGTTTCTAACTTTATCCTTATCCTTGTTCCTGTAGCATGAATAGTTTTGGATGGTGTGTATTCATGTAGAGTTTTCTTTTAACATGGTTCAAGTGATGGTTTTGTTAAGGTTAATTTCTTTTTGTATGCCACGATTGGGAACCTATTGATATGTTTATATTATGTGTTTCAAGCAGGTCTATGAACTTCACCGTTTGTACAGAATACAAAGGGATTTGATGAATGAGGTTAAAAGGAAAGAATTACACAGAAACCAGATACCCGTTGAGGCGTCATTTTCTGTAGGTCACATGACATCTCAGTTAACGACGGAAGACGGACAAAAATGGCATATTTCTGGCTTTCCTGTGGGAAATTATACTTGTGCTAAAACATCTGTGTCGGGAGTTGAGGGCATTCATTCTCCTTTGGGTTCTATGAAAGCGATCGGCCAACAAAATAGTCCATTTCCATCCCCAAATGGGTGTAGTAGTTCAAAAGATGTTGAGGTGCTTGAGTCTAGACCCTCAAAGGTGAGGAGGAAAATGTTTGACCTACACCTCCCTGCTGATGAGTACATTGATACTGAGGAAAGTGAAAAACTCAGCGATGAAAACACAAGTGATCCATCATTCTTTCTTCCTGATAGAAACTGTAAAGCTGGAAAGGAGGGTGATGCGAAACTTTTTTGCGGCAATGTTGAGAAGACTGGTTGCCAGGAGGACACTTCAAGATCTGAGCAGTCTTTAAGGAGAAGAAATGGTTTGGCTGACTTAAATGAACCTGTTCCGGTGGAAGAAACATACAATTCTCCATATGTTCGCCTACTGAATTGTAATCCCTGTCAAGGGGCAACTGAATGCTCTGATATCTCTGCTGATGCTGCCAAACAAAAGTCAGAGTTTTTTGGTCTGTCTAGGGAGCAATTGCTAAACTCTCATCATGGAACTGAAAGTTGGACTCGAATTAATGGATATTTGGAGAACAATGGGGGTGGAAAAGGGTGGAATCAATCAGTAGCTGAGTCAGGTTAGGCTTCTTATTTTCTTGCTTACTCCCCCCCCCTCCTCCTCCTCTGGTTAGGTTGTCATATTGTGATTTTGTTAAAATAATCATTTGACAGAGTCAAAGAATTAGAGAGATTAGTGCTCGTTAGAGATAATGGCTCTTTGTTGCCTTCTTGTTTCATGTTAATAAACTATTTTTTTTATTAGTAATAAAATTGAATCTTTGTGCCCTTACTAAAATTTAGCAAAGCTCATTCCTCTGTGTACCTTTTTCCTTTTCTTTTGGAGTACACTTGTCTTTCTTGTCAGGCAACAATCAGTATTGATATTAACTTCTGTTTAAATTGTTCCATGACAATCGTATTGCTAATGCTGACAGGGCAACCTAAAAGCAACACACAACCTGTTCCACAACTCCTCAAATCACCTTTATCTTCCCAGACAATACAAGATGCACTTAGCAAAGTTCCTGAACCTGCATCTGATTATCTAAATGGTCGAAACAAGGCTGACATTTGGAGGGAAAAGACAGTTAGTGATTTACATATCTATGAAAGAAATCATGAATACTCCATCAATAAGCAACCTGAGTCTGTGATACCATTACATAGACCTGGTGTTTTTGCAGCTTCTCCTTCCTCTGATTTATCTAAGTCTTGGTCTCATTCGGCTTCTTCTTGGGAAATGGCCAATAGCAGCCTAAGCCAGAAGTTGATGTCAATTCAGACACCACCATGTCTAAATGCATCTGGTGCTTTGAGTAGGAGATCCCAGTCACGTCAAAGTAATGGGGTATTGGAAGAATGCTGGCCTCTAAATATCAATTCCAAGGCTAACCCAGGTTTTCGAAGTGACACACCTATACAGAATGGATTTTACCCTGGGTCTTCATCTGGGTCCAAGGAACCATCGATGAACATCTCTTCAATTAGCTATGACTATCTCAATCATAAAAATGATTGTAAGATAATTCCTGATCACTTCATCAACAATGTTTCATCAAAATCCTGTAAGGGTTCAGATTCAAATTGCAATGACATGAAGTCTGGAAAAGATATTGACTTGAATGTGCTGCTTCCGAATGGTTTATCCAACAACTTAGTTCCCCAGTCAGGTGCTGGGATAATGGATGAAGAACAGAACAATGAGGAGCTTCATGCAGTGTTGCCTTGGCTTAGAGGGAAGACAACTTGTAAGAATGGAGTACAAAACACTGCAGGAGAGTCGAGTTTATTCCATGCTGCCTCATTGTCCAACAAAGATGAAACTGTAAAGGGACCTAGCGGCAAATTTATGCGCAATGTAACTTCAGTTTTGTGTTCTAATGACATTGAGGCAAGGAGGACCGATGCAAATGAAAGCTCTGGTAACAAGAAAATTCTTGGTGTTCCCATATTTGGTATGGCTCATATTTCTCCTAAGAAGGAATTTTCTTCAATCACTTCTCTGTCTGTGTTGAATCCTACTCCATCCGATGTAGAAGCAGTGGGAAATAAGAAAAAACGGATATTTGATATTAACTTGCCTTGTGACGCTGCTGCTGTTGAGTTGGACAAAGAAGCATTCACTGAAACTGCTGTTAGTAAGACAAGGTCTCCTACAACAGCAGACTCTAGAAATCAAATTGATCTGAACTTGAGTATGAGTGAGGATGAAGGATCTTTCACAGCTATACCAATTGACAATGTAAAAATGAAGGCACAAATAGATTTGGAAGCCCCTGCTCCTCCCGAGACAGAGGAGGATGCCGTTCCTGAAGAAAAGAAGCTTGAAACTTCTCTAGCATCACCGCAAGTCCCACTAGACACAGTTGAACAGCCAAAGGATGATGAACTTATTACAAATGCAGCAGAGGCAATTGTTGTCCTGTCATCTCTTACCTGTGATCAAGTGGATGATGGTGTGATCAGCAAAAGTCCATCAGAAAGTCCAAAGGTGGACCTGCTAAGTTGGTTTGCAGATGTTGTTTCCTCCTCATGCAAAGATGAGGGAAAGTGTGATGTTTCAAGGGAAAAAGATGGCGAGGACAATGAGGGGCATTCCTCTGAAGGAATGGATTACTTTGAGGAAATGACATTGAACATGCCGGAGACCAAGGAAGAAGACTACATGCCCAAGCCTCTTGTCCCTGAAAACTTCAAAGTGGAAGACACAACTACTTTGTTACCAACTCGGACACGAAAAGGGCCAGCAAGGAGAGGGAGGCAGCGCAGGGACTTCCAAAGGGACATCCTTCCAGGCCTGGCATCATTGTCAAGGCATGAAGTGACAGAAGATCTTCAGACATTTGGAGGGCTTATGAGAGCAACAGGTTATTCATGGAATTCTGGATTAACTAGGAGAAGCTCATCTAGGAATGGTGGTGGCAGGGGGAGGCGACGGGCGCAGGTTTCCCCCTCTCCCCCAACACCCTCTCCCCCAACACCGGTGGCAACCAATGAAACTAGCTCCCCACTGATGCAGCAGCTTAATAATATTGAAGTTGGATTGGAGGATAGAAGCCTAACAGGTTGGGGCAAGACAACCAGAAGGCCCCGCCGACAGAGGTGCCCGGCCGGCAACCCTCCGTTGATCCAGTTAACCTAATCACCCTAAGAGGCTTAGATGAGAATTTATAGAGGTAAGCAGGGCCGATTTTCGTATTAATAGAACGCATGATGTTCTAGAGGCATGGGGATTTCTCTTGTAAATTTCTTCAACCCGTATTTGGGTATATGCTTGATTGTCAGTCTTTGGGGTGGTGATACCAACTTGTATTATTATTCTTAAATAATGTTGCATGATTTCTTCTCATTATCTCTTTATAGAACTGTTGAGATTTATACCAGTGTTCCTTCAATTCATTGCTCTCGCACTTCCTAGGTTTTTTTTATTATTGATTTTGTGCTTACACCGGGTACTTTGTTGCATGAGTTAGTCCTTCATCTAATAGGTCTTATATTAGCTTATAGTATTAGATCTGTTCTTTTGTTATGGAAAATGGTCATTTTGTTGTCCTTAATCACATCTCATTTTGTAGAGTAATTTAAGATTTTCTACTATCTGTTTTGTAATTATCAAGGAATCACATTGATGTTAAATATGTATAATTTTTTTTCCCATTATATGGCAATCCTTATTATTCTAGTGGTTTTCTTTTTTAAAGCATGTGCAAATTTTTTTCTTCTCCTATGGTCCTTTTGGAGCTATTGATCAAACTTGTCTCTCATCAATGTTGGAGTCTGAGGCTGATCGCAAAGCTTGAGGAACGCACATGAGTAAATTATTAGTGTGCAATATGTGGGGTAATGCAATGTATCTGCCCCTCTGCGTTACTCTTATAACAATGTTCCCTGCAGTGTGATACATGAATAGTTTCTTAACTTTGTTGCACGTTGGTTGGTTAAAAAAGTACTTTAAATACTAACAATTATAGCGCAAAAAATACTCTTATGGGAGAGAAGATATATTTCTGTTTTACTAATAATCCACGTTTTGAGGTTATTTAATTAAAAGTTTCAAATTCTTATTTTTTACAAAATGTGCATGGAAACATATACCCATTCAAATTTAATGTCAAATCAAATACACCCTAAATGGAGCGTGCATTTGTCCTAGATGGTAACATTGAAAGGCTGTTCTATCATCATTTAATTCATCAAATTAAACCCCATTAAATTTAATTCATCTTCTCTCAGAAAATGTTGGACAATAAGAGGCTAAATTGATAAATAGGAGAATCTATCAATTATTAAAAATAAAGTTGGATTTTCTTTTCCTACTAGTCGGAAACCTATCTAGTCAAATTAACAAGCATCCCTTTCCAAGACATAAGATAAAAAAAACAAAACAAATATGAAAAGGGTGTAAATTAAGTGTGTTTTGTTGTTTTTCCAGTAGGTGTTTTTTTTAAAGACAATTTCATTCAAAAAAGGAGCAAGTATTAAATGTGAGCATATTTTCTGGTGATAATTTGAATATTTGATTTATCACATTGATAGACTAATTTCTTCCACCAAATTCAATCTTTGAAAATTATAATAATTTATATGAAAAGTAGATAAATTATGTTTGAAACAATGTCATGTCACGTGTGGCCGGAACAATAAATGTAGCTTCTACATTATTCTTTTTTCCCCTATGGTTTTGTTGCTCAGGGTTTGATAGTGTTTCAAAACAAGCCGTAAGAACATTTACCAACAAAGTTTGATAGTGGTTTTGTTTTATTTTGGTACACCAATAAAATATTATTAGTTATTATTTTTATAAAGTAAAAAATCACATATGTTGATAAGAATACTAAAAATATAACTCTCTTTTAAAGTAAATATATATATATATATATATATCTTTGAAATTTACTTAGATTTTATTTAGTTGGACTGACTCTAGTCAATTTTAGTGATTCTATCTCAAAAAAAGGATTAGTCTCAAACTATTGGAATATTCACGATGTGTGCATACACACAAAAAAATTACATTATATAATAAGAGTAAAAAATCTAAAAGTTATGCAACTAATTTTATCTGTACATCAATGTGAGTCATGCTTGTCCACCCCTGGCCGTATTAGGAAAAGTCATTTGGATGACTCAAATGGTCATTTTTTTCTGTTACTTTTCTCTCTTTAACTTAAAAAATAGAAATAAAAAAGCAAAGGTTGCGTGGTCTTAGTTGATTCGTTTCCTGACCTGCTACTTACCAGATTGGTTCACAAAGACAAGAAAGGAAGAGTAAAGAAGACAAGATGCGAAACAGAATTGTTCACAGTAAGTGCATATTGTTTTTCTAATGTGTCTATTATCATTTATATTTGATTAGATATATTTTAAACTATTGGTTTGATTGGTAAAGGAAAAATAGGTATTTTAAATTAAAATAAGTTAGATTGGAATAGTCATAGACACATGACAGGGACAAGAGATACTCTCTTGTATACAAAAATAATAAAAAAGAAATGCATTATTACATCATTTCTGCAATTATTGATTTAAATTGTATCATGCCCACAATTTTATTATATTTTCTTGGACGGTGTTGATTATTTATAACGAATATCTCAATTATGTAAAGAATATTATTATAAAAATAAAACTTAATTATATATTTTGGAATAAATGGTAATATTTTTTAATTATAAATGACAGTTCTGAAAAAAAAAGATATGTTTTAAATAGAAGAAAGACGACACCGATTGTAAATTTTTTATGCATCACATTTCTATATTTTTTTTCTTTGTGCTTTTTCTTTTGAGATAAAAAAAAATATATCTCTCAAAAGAACAATGTAAAGAGAAAGGTACAAAAATATATGTAATAATCATTATTTGTTTAAGAGTATGTTGTCACACCTTTCTTAGCATTTAAGGTCAATTACTTTGTGTTTGAATCAATGAGTTTCTCATTAGATAAAACTTTTTTAGTCGCTTTGTTAGTTCTAAGAAATAATTAATTCTATACAAAATTCTCAAACCCACGTTTACTAGATTTTTGATCAAATTCACAAGGGATAGTTGAGATTATTTATGACGCTAAGTTTGCACAATTAAACTAATAAACATAAGTTCATAAATAAATAAAATATTTGTTGGAAAATGGATGCTTAATTTTTTAGCTGGTACATACTGTACACTATTTTTATTTAGTGAGCATAGTTTATTTGTACTTTTCTATCAACAAGAGTTTTATAAAACTATTCACTTATTGATTTAAGACAAGAGACTATCATATAAATTTCTAATTGTTCTACCATTTCTCAACTATTTAATCTTTTGACACCACTTTACTGCTTCAACTTTTGTTGAAGATATGAAGTTAAAAACATTGTCTTTTCCAATTAACTTTAACAATTAATAAATCAATATTTTCCAAACTCGTGTTCTCATTTAATAAAGAAATCAAAATTCCTATATTTTAGTTAAGAAATGCAATATTTAAAACCGTTTACATGAGTCAAAGTTATGATGATATGTGCCTTGTATGTTCATATGTTCACACTTATTATATTGTGTTATGCCTGTTGGTCAATAATAAATCAGAGATTTATGTTTTCATTATTTTGATATTGTCACGTCTTATACAAGTGTGTGAGTGCGTCCAAGTCCAACACTATAAAATATATTAGACTTTTGTATATGTTCAAGTACAATTTAGATAAATATGTATATAAATTAGAAGGAAAAAAAGAAGAAGAATAAATGTTTATCATTTTCGACTTCCACCAAGATGAAAGAATTAAGTTAACTGGTGACATAAAAAAGAAGTTAACTGGCGAAATTTTTTTTGAGACGATAAAAAAATTTAATTTCGGTATTTATTATAGTAAATTGAGACATATCATTTTTTTTAAAAGGATAAATCACATATCATAACTTTGATTCATGTAAACGGTTTTAAAAATTGTATTTCTTAACTAAAATATAAAATAATTATCTTAAAAATTAATAAATTAACCATATATGATGATGATATAAAATTGTTTTATATTGTTAGAACATAAATTATTTTCTCAATTATTATTGTAAAACTCTATACAATAAAATAAATAAAATTATCCTAAAATTAAAATTTTAAAATAACAAGCATTAAGAAAGAGTTTATTTATATGAACTTGATGGTATGAGACTCGTGGGGAATGTAGGAGAAGCACTGGAATAATATAATAATAATAATAATATTATTATTATTATTATTATTGATGTTGTGTGGGACATAGTACATACATAGAAAGAGAGAGACAGAGAGAAGAAGATCAGACATTGGGGTGTGTGTCGTACCTACACAGCAGTCGCAGGATTAAAGATGCGTCGGTCGGTGTAGAGAGAGAAAACACGAATGCTGGAATCTCATTGGCTTGTGTCTCTGTTTCGTTCTTGTTGTTGTTAGTACTTTACTTTCTTACCATAAAAATAACATAACTTGACTTGTTTTTTGTTTTTGCGTATCTCTTTCTCTTTCTCTCTCTAAAAGAATGGTACTTTTATTGCATTCCTTTCCTTCCCCAAATCACAGCACATACCTAACTTATCATAATTCATATCCCATTTCAGTGCTCTGCCGCAACTTTGTCCTTTTCCTTCGCTACCCACTTTGTCTTTCACCTTTGTGCTGTCGAATCTTCCTCGTTGACCAAATCATTAAGTAATTACCAACACAACACTATCTTTTAATATCATTTTTGGTTTAATTATTCACTTCATCCCTATATTTCTATTAATTGTATGTTTTAATTTTTATATTTAATGTAATTTTGGTTTTTATATTAATTTGTTTTTTTCTGTCTCTACCAACAATTGTATCTTATTTCTATTAAATAAAACCGTTAGAAATGATCTCTTTTGTTAACAAATTTTCAACAATTGTTAGTTTTATATGATCAAATTACTTTGTTCATCCCAAAATTACTATAATTTTGATCTTCGAAAAAAACTAAATTGACTGATATTCTCACTTTTCAGTGAGATATTTAAATATCTATTTCAATGTTACTTTCTAATAAATAATATTATTTTAAAAGTTTTAATAATATATTTATTGAAATTAAAAGAGAAAAAAATGTATTTTAACTCTCTATTCAAATAAACAAGTTATATGAAAGAAGTTTCTCGCAATTTTAAACAAGTAATAGTAAAATTTACTCATACACATCCAACTTTTTATTTAAATAACTCCTAAGGAATCAAAATACAAACTAAAAAAGAAAATGGTAAATCACCAAGCCTCTTTTATCTCAACAACTTCTAAATCCGTTTAGGACAAGTGACATTATTCGTCCATTTACCTAAATCGATTTTTGTCTTCTAAATCGCATTTGCTGCAAAATTCGCACAACTCGAACTCTACAATGGACTTCTTTGTTCCATTTCTTAGAGCAGTGACATCAGCTTAGGACAAATGACATTCTTCGTCCATTTACCTATATCAATTTTTGTCTTCTAAATTGTATTTGTTGCAAACCTTATGCAACTTGAACTCTAGATGGACATCTTCGTTCCATTTCTTAGAGCAGCAACATCGGCTTAGGACAAATGACATTCTTCATCCATTTACCTAAGTCAATTTTTGTCTTCTAAATAGTATTCATTGCAAACTTTGTGCAACTCAAACTCTAGAATGAACTTCTTCGTTCCATTTCTTAGAGTAGCAACATCTGCTTAGGACAAATGATATTCTTTGTCCATTTACTTAAGTTGAGTTTTGTCTTGTAGATCATATTCGTTGCAAACTACATGCAACTTGAACTCTAGATTGAACTTCTTTATTCCATTTCTTAGAGCAGCGACATTGACTTAAGACAAATGACATTCTTCGTCCATTTACCTAAATCATTTTTTGTCTTGTAGATCACATTCATTGATGAAAATGCCTTTCATGAAACGCTTGACTTTATTAATCAATCATCTATATCCAGAAGAGAAATTTATTACAGATGGATTGTTCTAACTATAATATCTCCTCAAGTTGGTTGCATTTCATGTTTGGGGTATTTTTAACCCGAAAAGTGTTTCCAACATATAAGCATCTATCTTGACCCTCACTCTGTAAGGGTCTTCATAGTTATCTGTTAGTTTTCCTTGTGTTGCATTCTTTCTGCCCTTCTCAATACAATGTCCTTTTCTTCAAAGTCTCAAGGTAAAACATGCTTGTTATACCTTGTAGCCACTCTTGCTTTTAATGTGGATTCTCTAATGCCAGTCACATCTCTCTTTTCATTTGCAAGATCCAACTTCGTGCGAGTTAATTCATATGCGCCACCCTCCAAGTCAGTTGTCCTATCTTTGTTGGAATTATTGCATCCATTCCATATGTTAAGTGAAAAGGAGACTCCCCTATTGAAGTATGCAAAGTAGTTATGTATGTCCATAACACATGAGGAACTTGTTCTACCCAACAAACTTTAGCTTCTTCCAGACGTCTTTGTATTCCCCTTAGAATTACCAAGTTTGCAACTTCTACTTGGCCATTTGTTTGAGAGTGTTATACTAAAGTGTTTCTTGATTTTTAAGTCGGATAGGAACTCTTTGAAGCCTTTATCCGTAATCTGTGTGCTGTTATCTTGACTACAACATTCGAAATCCCAAACTTGCAGAGAATGTGTTTGAAGAAAAAATTTCCATGTTCTTGGCAGTGATTGTGGCTAAGTCCCGCGCTTCTATTCATTTTGTGAAGTAGTCAATTGCTGACGCTCTACCTTTTAGATGTTGTCCACAACATCCCTCATGAATTTCTTGTATAACATATTCTGATATGCTTTTCTCAAACACTTAGGGTTTGTTTGGATACAAGCCACAAGTGTTTTTGAGAGATTTTCTATTGGAAATATAGAACTTTTTCTAGTAGATAAGCTCTCAAAAGCAAGTCTAGTCTTATATCCAAACAGACTCTTAGCAAGGGTTGCGAGACACCTCTTCTATATAACTTGTCATCAATCAAATAGAAATGAGCTGCTGATCTTTCCAGTGTGCAGACTTCTTTGTTGCCAGTTGCGATAGTTCCATGCTGCAAATGTTCTATTACAAGTAATAAGGGTATTAACAATTTTAAACAAGTAATAACAAAATTTACTCACACACATTCAACTCTTTATTCATATAAATCCTAAGTAATCAAAATACAAAATAAAAAAGAAAATGATATGTCATCATGCCTCTTTTATCTCAATAACTTCATCCTCATTTTTTGAAAACAACACTTTAATGAGAAATAATTGAAAAGAACAAGTTTATAAGTAATTCACAAATAGTATTTTTTTTCTTAGCCGACACAGTAACTAGAACAAACCAACCATAGTACCACAAATTAAGTCCATAAAAAGGATACTTTGAAAAAAATATATGACATTTAGTTCACACATATAACTAAAAGAATCAACAATTTATATAACCAAACATTTATGTCCCAAATACTTATCTCTATATACTAAGTTATTCTCGCTAATCATCGTGCTTGACTCCTCAAGTCTCAAAACCGTCGTGAATCACAAATTCACTTATCTTTTTGGTTTCTAAAACTAATGTAAGTCTAGGACTCATTATGAATCCTAAATTCACTAAAGTCTATGAGTTCATATCTTTGTAATAACATTCCACTATCTTTTCTATTCAAGAAGATGGAGGTATTTCATATTTCATGGATAGAAATATGTTCTAAAATAATGTATTTCATTCAAGATAAAAATATCCTTCATTCTATTACTAGAATAGAATACATAGGGTTTGTTTGGGTAAGTTTCTTTAGAAGAACTTCTAAACGAAAAAAAATAAGGAAAAAAATGAGATGAGCTTTTTCATAAGTAAAAATAAGCTCTCCATGAGCTAATTTTTAAAAGTTCACCAATATAACTTCTCTAAAAGATGAGATGACATCTACAAATTGAGCTAATGAAAAATTCATTTTAGCTTATGGAGAAACTCATTTCATTTTTTTCTTCTTACTTTCTTCTTTTAGAAGTACTTCTAGAAAAACTTACATCCAAACAAACTCATATTGTGATTTATTCCTAGAAGCTAATAATTGGCTCACAATAAAAAAATGTCATTCCCAATGACTATCAATTGAATTATCAAACAATAAAAGTTTATTAAGAAAAGATTCAAGTTAATGTCCACATACAACAAACTCAGCCTTAAATTCCTAGTTTTCTTATCAACACCGCCCCAGCCCCCCTCCCCCCAAAAAAATACATTACCCAAGAAATCATTAAATCAAACACAATTATGTACAAACAAAAAATCATATTTTTCTTATCAAGAATACCAAAGAAATCACATCCCAAAAATTTGTACCATAAAAGTTTAGAAAAGAGGTTGTTCTACTTACCTTTGAACAGATAGTGCTCCCTTCAATGATGACGCTCCAAGAATTTCTCCCAACGACTTCCTTTACTCTTTTTGCTTTTGGAGTGAGACTAAGTTTTCCAATTATGAGCGTTAATATTTGCTCTAAATGATTAGTTAAGATTATATCATTCCATCCCCTTTAAATTTTAATATGTGTCCTTTCCCTATCTGCCTCTCATATTTGTCTATTTTGTGGTCTTGCCATTTCCTCATTTATCTACTTTAAAAATGATTTATTTTTCGAAAATCTGCCCTTAGTAATAATTTGGTCTATTCCCACTACTTTTTAAAAAGTGATAGTGAGAATAGCAATAGTGGGAATAGTTATTCCCTAAAAATATTAAACGACAATTTTAACTTCAATATATATGATATATTTAAAGGATCTAATTCAATTGATTGAATAATCTGTGTGACTTCAATATATATGATATATTTAAAGGATCTAATTTAATTGATTGAACAATGTGTGTGAGTTATTATAACTTGTCTTCAATTTTTACATATAAGAAAAAAATAGACGTGAAATATCTTATCCTTGTGGAGGTTCCAATATCTCTAAAAGTTTTATTTCCTTGATTGTAGTATACGCGCAAAATGCTTTTTGGGAAATTAAGTTGACCTTGCTTAATAGAATGAAATAATGATTCATCTGAGCCCACTAAAAAGGATGTTGCTTCCTTACTCCCACTATTGCTTCCTACTATGTCTCATTGCATTCCGAAAAATCCAATCCGGAATGCAATTGGTGCATGAAGTTTTAGCCAATGCTAAAGTGGTGATTTTGTACCCTGGCCAAGTTAAGCTCTAAGGTAGCACTCATAGATGGCTACATTACATAAATTAAATTATAAATATTCTCCTATACGTTGCTGGCCTTGAGCTGCAGTAAGGACAGAACAGAATAATCACTTTAAAGAAATTCCTAAAAATATAACATCATTCTAAAATGGGACTAGTTTCTGTGATTTGTTCAAAATGCAATTGCTAGTTTCTCTCTGCAAGTTATAAACACTAAAATCCTCAGAAAACATGTAACTACTATGCATTGTACCATAGCATTGTACATCACATCCTTGTTCCTGTGCCAAACTTTGAAAATTATCTAAAAATCTGTAAATTTCATCCATTTGCCATTCAGAAGAAGTATCTCCAGCTCCAAACCTGAAAATTTTATTATCTATCTCAATTGAACTGTACCCCGGGACCTTCTTCAGGCCCATCCCTTCCATCCTTGATCTCACCTTTCTGGATTCATACCAGTTTCCTCCCTCAGCATATATGTTAGATAACAACGTGTAGTATCCTGTATCATTTGTTCTTATTTCTCTAAGTTCTTTATGAATGTTTTGAATCAAGTCCATCCTCCCATGTATTCTACACCCATTAAGCAAAGCACCCCATATGCTAGCATCTATAGGCTGACATGTTGACTTAATTATCTCATAAGCTCCATCAATATCACCGGCACGGCTTAGAAGATCAATTATAGACGCAAAATGTTCTGCATTAGGCACTATGCCATAATCCCTCATTGAGTTAAAATAGAACTTCCCTTCTTCCACTGATCCAGCATGCCTGCAGGCAGATAAGATATTCATGAAGGTTACTTCGTTTGGTTTAATATGTGAGTCTACCATTTTAGTGAAGAGGGTGGTGGCAGCAGTTATTTGACCATGTATGCCATATGCAGCAATCATGGCACTCCATGACACCACACTTTTCTCCGGCATGCTATTGAAAACACCTTGAGCCGTTTTAAGGTCTCCACACTTGGCATACATGTCAACCAGAGCTGTATCAATGTAAAGATCCTTCTGCACACCAGATACAACGAGCTTATGGTGAATCCATTTTCCCTTCAAAAGATAACCTGAATTGGAGCATGCTTGAATTGCACTTAAGAAGGTCACTTCATTAATGTCCATACAATTGAAACACATCTCATCAAATAGCTTGAGTGCTTCTACTGAAATTCCATTTTGTGAAAACCCACAAATCATACAGTTCCAAGTCACAATGCTTTTCTCCCTAATCTTGTCAAAAATTGTGTATGCCAAATCCACAAAGCCACATTTTGAATACATATCCATCAAGGAGTTCTGAACAAATTCATCTGCGAAGCCTCTTTTCGTGACATGACCATGTATCTGCTGTCCAAATCGTACTGAACCAGCACCTGCACAAGCTGAAATTGAACTTGCTAAGCTAAATGAGTCCGGCATTAGCCCCTTTTCCAACATACGTGCAAAGAGCACCATGGCCTCCTCGTTTAAACCCTCCTGTGCATAAATTGATATGAGTGTGTTCCATGATACAACACTGCTGTTTCCAATTAAACAAAGAAGCTTTTCACAACTGCTTATTTTCCAACACGCAGCATAGAAATCCATCAGTGCAGGCCCTAGATCAAGATCAGCACCATCCATTTCTCTCCTCAAAATAAAGCAATGAACAGACTTTCCCTTTTTCAACCAGCCTAACCTAGCACAGCAACACAGAACACTAATCATTGTCACTGCATTAACTTCCACTTCCGATTCCTGCATTTTCTTAAAAGCATCAATAGCCTCCTCAAAGCATCTGTTTTGATTACACGACGAAATCATAGAAGTCCAACAAGCAGTACTGCGATCACTGATACTTTCAAACATCCCTTTTGCTCCACGCAAGTAACTACACTGACCATACATAACAATAAGAGAATTCCTCAAACTCGCATCACCAGCCATATCTTTCCTGATCACATATCCATGCACCGATTTTGCCAACCTCAGACAACCAGCTTTACCACAAGCCTCAGCTACACTGAGCATCGTAACTGAGTCTGGTCCAACTCCCTCGGACACCATCCAACGCAACATCTCCAACCCTTCTCTCGGCTGCCCATTCTCAACATAACACGCAACAACCGAACTCCACGAAACCAAATCCCTCACACGAATTTCATCAAACACCTTGCGAGCGTCGCTCAAATACCCCAATTCCCCGTACATTCCCAACAACGAAGTGCCAATGACATGATCAGTACCAAGCCCAGTTTTAACAATCCTCCCATGCACTTTCCTACCCACAACCAAGCCCCCAACGACAGAAATAGCTTTGATAACAGAAGGGTAGAGGAAGGTGCAGTTTTGGGTGAGGCGTGAACCCTTTTGAATGTGGTGGTGGTACAGCGAAACCACTTGGTCAAACAGGTGGTGCCAGAGGTAACACTTGATGAGGACGCCGAACATGAAGGAATCGGGTGATGGGTGGGTTTCAAAAACGAGTCTTGATGAGTGGAGAGAACCCATTTGGGCGTAGGACTCGAGGAGCTTGGTGGAGGCAAGTGGATCGCTGTGGAGACCAGTGACAACGAGGTGGGCGTGGAGTTGGGTGAGGGACCTTAAGGTAGAACATGACCTGAACAATGGCATGTACAATGTCATGTTTTGGTTTTCTGTTTTTTGTTTTCTAGTTTGTGTTTTGGTTTTCTGTTTTTTTGTTTTTCTAGTTTTTGTGTTTGGATCTTGGTTGATAATAATGTGAGATGACGAGGGAGAAGGAAATGGAGTGAGGAGGTGTGGAGAAAGATAGGGTAAGGGAAGGGTCAAGGAAAGGAAATAAGGGAAGGGAAGAAGAGGCAACAAGCTCGCGGGAAAAAATTTGGATTCGTTTGAGTGTGGGAAAGATTTTTTTTATATTAATTTATCTGATACGTTATTCATTGAATAAATCATCAATTTGTTTGGTAAAAAAAATCATCAATTTCTTACCCAAAGATTACCACTCCTGATTAGTTACTAAACTAATAAAATTATATAACTAATCTTTCAGGTATTGAATATCTATTGATTTAGTCCTTAAATTAATATATTTTACTAACATTCAATGACCAATTGTAATCGAAAACGTAAATATATTTTAGAATTTTTAACTTTAATGACAAGTGTTATCTTCACATATCAAGAAACAAAATTTCAAAAGAAAAAATTCCACGTGTTATACCAACAAACTAGTCCTACTATTCTGTCCAAATTAGACTAGGATGATGTTTCTATGTAAGATGGACTGAGTTTATGTATTTGAAATCGATTAAGTTGATTTACTGATCAAAATCCTAGGTCTCTTCTAGACTCTCAAATTAATAAATATTTCATTAAAGTATCGTGAAATAAAAAATGTACCTTATTCATTGATGTTAATTGTATTTATAAGAACTTAAAATGGGTTAGATTCGTTAATATGAGATTTAAGATCTCTTAAAAGTAATATTTCTTTATCATGATCTCATGTTAGAAATCTTACTCTTAAATGTTGATTGACCCAACATTTTGAAACAATTGACTCACTAAACATACTAACCCTCAAACCTAGTTTAAAACAATTATCAAATTTATTTGATTTATTGGAAAATCATTTTTTTAACGGCAAATGTTAGTTGTTAGTTTATTAGTTTTTGTTAATAGAGAAATTCAAATCCATAATCTCTCTATCTTTGATTCTTCATTTATCATCTTTATTTACCACCAAATCAATTTTCTATCTCATATTTATTGGAAAATCATAAACAGAGCATTCTTTCAATATGTTGATACAAACCAATTAACCAAATCAAAGGAAGTACTTGAGAATATTAGTCTCAATTATAATTTTTTAGTTCAATTGCAGCGCATAAATTCAGTTTTAGATAAATGTTATTTGGTACCATCTTGGTAAGCATCCCGAATGACACAGTTAATATATAATGAATAAAATTGTCATTTTAAGGGTTATAAATTATCTAGGAAAAACACAATTAAAATGCCTCCAAATAGTTCACAAACGTGAACTCATTACTATCCATTCAACTAAAAATCACACAATATACAATTACTTGTGTTGGCTGCACGCTATTAAAAGAGTAGTTAGAGCAAGTCAGTATACATGGCCTTTGCATACTTCCTCTAACTATGAATCCAAAATGGAAAATTTTCTCATCCAAAGGCAGAGATCATGATCATGTGCAAGAATGCCACAATAGCTTAAGTAGAAAAACACCTGAATTGGGTAGATTTTTTTATGTTTGAAATTAATTGTTTGTGCTCATAATAACTTGTAATTGGATCCTAACAGATTGTGATCTCAAGGATTATCTAACGAACTACTGCATTCAAAGCACAGGTAGATTCTGCAGTATATTCTATAGGTATACTGTATACTGATTTCAGAGAATAATAGTATTTAAATGTTCTGCAGTCAGTAACAAATAACAACTATATATATCTATACTGATTTCTTTAGAACCCACAATAATAACTAACACTCAGTTCTTAGTTTCATTTTACAAAGTATGAGACTTAAGCCTACATAAGAAGCATGAGATTCTAGTATAAGGTCTTGAGTTTTATAACTACAACAACTAACTTTCGTGATGTGGTTCTCTCAAGGTTCTTATCACATTGAGATGATCATCATCACAACTTTGATAGACTAGGATTATAGTAAAATATGCTCGATTGTAAAGACAAACTCTCCCATTTTAGGAGCTAATTTTTTTTCCTGAACATGCATATGAGGTAGGATTAACTCCGTCTATGTGTGTTTGTATGCATGGCTTGTCTCAAGCCAGGATAAAGGAGGGTTGGCGTTAGAGGTTGCGAACCAACCGTAAAAAACCAACTATTTTTAATGTGATGAACCTTTATGATATTTCGTTGGGGCGTACACTTCATAACGATGCTTTACATCGGGCCCCGGGTGTAGCGAAAAATGAGCTAGGGTCCTTGCCACAAGGCAAGACGCTACATCAATCACGAGATGTAGTGATAAGTGAGCTAGGGTCTATGCTGAAAGGCAAGACACCATATCTTCACTGGATTTGGTGACAAATAGGCAAGAGTCCCAACACAGAGATGGGCGAGCGTGGCGGGCAAACACTGCCTAGGGATTTAGATGAAATTGGGAAGCTGAAACATAGGAACATTAACAAGTAAACTGATGGAGTTAGTAGATGTTTTTGCTAGAAGGAAAATGAATATTGTTTGGTTGCAAGAAACTAAGTGGGGTGGAGAAAATGCCAAGGAAGTAGAGGGCACCGATTTCAAGTTGTGGTATACAGGTACAACTAAGAGTCGAAATGAGGTTGGAATTATGATTGATAAAAGTTTTAGAGATAAAGTCGTTGACGTCAAAAGGAAAGACAATAGGATTATGATGATTAAACTTGTAGTAGGATTCTAATTTTAAACATCCTTAGTATGTATATACCTCAAGTTGGACTACAATCAATTGAAAAGAACCAATTTTGGGAAGAGAGGAGGTTCTGAGAGGGATACCACAAAAGGAGATCTAAATGGTTATGTTGGTAAAAACAGTGGATGTTTTAATAGGATTCATGGTGATTTTGACTATGGGACAAGAAATGAGACCGGAGAAGATGTCTTGAACGTTGCACTAGCCTATGATTTGATGCTAGCGAATACTTATTTTCGAAAAAGGGAGTCTCATCTTATCACTTATCATAGTGGTTAAAATTACAGTCAAATTGATTTATGTATGGCTAGAAGGAAAGATAAAAATTCGTGTATTGACTGTAAGGTCTATCCTGGAGAATGTGTGATGACACAACATAAGTTGGTAGTTTTAGAGGTTCGGTTCAACAAAGTTCTTAATTTGAGGAAGAAGGCTAAAAACCCAAGGATAAGATGGTGGAATCTAAAGGGGAGAAACAAATAGAGTTTAAGGAAAACATGTTGCGTGAAGGACCGTGGGAGTTTATTGGAGAAGCTAATGAAATATGAAATAAGACGACTATGTGTGTTCAAAATGTGGGAAAGAGGGTGCTAGGTGAAAGCAAAAGAAACAAAGTTCTTACAAAGGAAACATGGTGGTAGAATGGAAAGGTGAAGAAAGTTATTAAACAAAAGAAGGAATGCTTTAGATCTTTGCATAAAAGTCCTAATGATGAGAATTTGCAAAAGTTTATAGTAGCGAGAAAAAATGCAAACAAAGCAGTGCGGAAAGCTAGAGGCAAAGTTTTTGACAATTTGTATAAAAATCTTGGGAACAAAGATGATGAAAAAAATATTTACAAACTTGCAAAAATGAGGGATAAGAAAAGTATAGACCTCACCCAAGTTAGATGTATTAAGAATGAAAATCAAAAACTTTTGGTAAGGGATGAAAATGTAAGTGAAAGATGACTAAACTACTTTAACAAACTTTTTAATGAGAATGATGACAAGAGTGAGGTTGATTTAGAGGATGTTTTTGATGATCTGAATAAAATATTTGTGCGCAAAATTAATACACATGAAGATAAGGAGGCTTTAAAGAGAATGAAGAACAATAAAGTTTTGGAATTCAATGACGTCCATATTGAAGCGTGGAGAGAATTGGGCGATGTGACAATAAAATGGTTGACCAATCTTTTTAATAAGATTCTTCAAATAAATAAGATGCCTAATGCTTGGAGGAAAAGTATGCTTGTGCACAAAAACAAGGGAGATATCCATAATTGTTTTAACTATAGAGACATCAAGCTCATGAGCCATACTATGAAGTTGTGGGAGAGAGTTATTGAACATCGCCTAAGGAGGGAGACCAAGGTTTCCGTAAATTAATTTGGATTCATACCAAGAAGATGTACTGTGGAAGCTATTTTTTTGATGCGACAATTAATGAAAATGTATAGGAAAAAGAAGAAAGACTTACATATGGTGTTCATAGATCTTGAGAAAACATATGTTAGGGACTCAAAAAAAGTCTTATGTAGACAATTGAGAAGAAAAATGTAGCATTAAAGTATGTTAGTGCATCAAGGATATGTATGATGAGGCTACCGCATGTGTGAAAGCTTGTAATGAAACATCAAGGTATTTCCCTATCACGGTAGGTGTTCACCAAGGTTCAACTCTCAGTTCTTATCTCTTTGCCTTAGTGATGGATGAACTAACGAAAAATATTCAAGAAAAAATGTCGTGGTATATGCTTTTTGCAGATGATATCGTGCTTATTGATGAGAACAAAGATGGTGTTAATAGGAAACTGAAATTGTGGAGAAACACTTTAGAGTGTAAATGATTCACGATAAGCAAGAGCAAGACAGAGAGTATATGAAGTGTGAGTTTTCGCGGGTCAAGAGGTACCCAAGAAAGATGTTTTTAGATACTTGGGATCAATTTTGCAAAAAGGTTGTGAGATTGATAATGATGTAAATCATAGAATCAGAGCAGGGTGGATGAAATGACAGAGTGCATCGGAATTTTTGTGTGACCGCAAAATTCCCCTTAAGCTAAAAGGAAAATTATATAGAATAACGGTAAGACCAACAATGCTATATGGAGTAGAATGCTGGCCAGCACATAGGCAACATGAACATAAAATAGGGGTAGCAGAAACGATGACGTTAAGGAGGATGTGTGATTATACGAAGATGGATAAGATAAGAAATGACGATATTCGACGACAGGTAGCAGTGGTACCGATATGTGAAAAGATGAGGGAGCATAGATTGAGGTGGTTTTGACACGTTATGAGACGACCATTGGATGCTCCCGTAAGAATAAGAGTTTGTTACCAAGAGTTCGACACAAAGAGAAATAGAGATCGATCAAAACTTACCTGGGAACAGGTATTTAAACAAGACCTAATGAAGTGAAATATAGATTAGCGGACGATATGTCTTAGGACTGAGTGGAGAAAAACTATAAGCTTGGTGGAGGGTTCAACCCATTAGTATTTTTATGTTCCAGTCCTTCCCTTTTTTTAGTCTTTTTCTTTTCATTTTTTCCCTCCTCCTTTCACTCCTATTTTATTTTAGCTTATTTTTCATCTCTTTTGTCTTATTTATATTTTTTCTTTCCCTCTTTCTTTCTCTTTCTTTATCTTATTTCTGATTTATCATTGGGTTCATCTATTACCGATCCTAATTAACTTGGATTAAAGGTACTGTCAATGTTGTATACGAGGTAGGGTTAGCTGGGTAATCAGTATCTTCACGACAATGATAATGGCATTAAATATGAAAACTCATACAACAGACTATAACATGTGAATATGCGAGTGATCTCACAGGAAGGCAATCATCATTGCACATGCGACACAAGGAATGTTTTCTTCTCTTTAAGTTTCCTGCAAAGCCGATCAACTGATTCATCGAATATCGACTTTCAACCTCTCAATCTCAAACCCAATTGAATAGTACATAGTTTCACATTGGTAATTTAAGCTTTGCCTCCATCTTCATTCATCATTTGGTGGGTCAATGGGTATTTCATGCCTTGGTTTATTGTATTTCTCCCTTAGTTGCTTAATTGGGATGAAATCTCCTGCTGAATCAATTCCATAGAATAGAAAAGAGACGTAGGGATGATCGAATCTTCCCTAGGCACCTGTAAAAGCGCAAAATTAAATGATAGAAATAATAGCATAGTGTATGTCTTTCAATTATAGGTCTAATCTATTCACCATGTCTGGTTTATCAGGTGTTAAAAGATTCTCCTCTGGAACTGAAAAAATAAAAGAGAAAAATCAATCTGCAAGTTATTTGTTTTCAGCAAGAAACCAAGAAGATGATGGAAATTCGTACCACAGAAAATAAGCATATCAAAGCAGTTAGTCCACTTGTAAGTCAAATCTTTCGATAAGCAATGGTATGTAAATAACAAAATATTTGTCCATGAGGAAGAGTGGTAATAAAAACCATTAAATCTAATGTAAGTAAACACACAAGCCTAAGGAATTAAGTAATCAAGCTTTACCATATGCCACCTATAGATTTGGTTCAGCATCTACATCAACAAGAACCTAGACATTAAAAAAGGAAACAAATTAAATGCCAGCAGTAGCACATTTCTTAACCAAAGCCAGTTCAACCATTAACAAAATAAAATAAACTAATATGGCAATAGATCAACAAACAACAAATACATTTCCAACAACCACATTGTCTTGCATGCAAGTAATCATGAACATGATGTTTTATCCAAAATGCCCACTCAGTATGAAGAGAAACAATTTAAAGAAGCACATGGTTCTCCCACCAACTTGATGCAGCCTATCAAATGATAACAGAGACCATCAAAGTCAACCTTATAATAAAACAGAGACGACAATTAGTGGTGAAATCTCTTGCATTAAAATTTCCACATGTTATTGCTTAATTAATAATGCCTATGCAGTATTTGTATTGCAGGATCTATTATTCTACAGGTTGAAGTTGAACCACAATAACTAATAAGAATTGAAGAGTACAAGATGAATACGCTGTTTGGAATTAGAAAGTCAAAATAAATTAATTCAAAATTAAATTTGACCTTGTAGAAAAAGAATAATTCATGCAATGGCAATTTGTATAATGAAGTTAATAAAACCTGATAAAATGGTTGAGCGGAACCGCGAGACAATTTTTTAACCTGTGCATTTTCCATCCATGAACTTGATTCACTGCATACTGGATCCATTCCACAGATCACAGCTTTATAGCCTGCAATGTATATTAAGCATTAAGCAATCAAAATGTAGGAAGCGGGAAGGGAAACATATCCTCCGCAATTGAGATATTCAACTTATCAATGCGTACATCCATATGATAAATTTACATGGTGTTGCCAATCAGGTTCTTTCTTCCTGCACTACAGATATATTAGATTTCCATAGCCTACAAGTTGGGTTTAGGCAATTATATCTCCAGAATCATACTTGCTCTATTGAAAGGCTTCAGATTACAATCAATTTTAATTGTTAGATCACATTGCATACTATAAATGCAATTAATAATGATTTTTCCTATTAATGGAACGTGTTTCAACCACTAACCAAATTTTTTTTGTCTCACTTTCTGCCCCAAGCGGAATGCATATTGCGCATTTTCATGAGCCAAAGCTTTATCTGATACAGCTAGAGACTCTGCTTCAAGTTTGGAAATTTCATCAGGTAATTCAGCAGCCAAGGCATAATGCTCATTATTAATAGCATTCTGGAGGTCTGAACTGCAAGGGAAACAGAATTAATCACTGTCAGATTTCAAGTTGAACCACACATGTAAAAGGAAGAAAAAGCCAGTAACTCATCAAGAACAAGTCAGCTTGACACAAAAGATGAAGTAAACTAACCGAAGGTGTATAATACTCATAGCTTTATCTTGTGCTTCACTTTTTGAAGACAATCCCCTTTTTGACTGTTGTTGCTTGATTACCCCTTCTTCAACCTTCGAAATACAATATTTTTCAGAAAGCTGCAAGTCATTCAATGCTCCAACCCCACAAAATTTAGATAATTTGAAGACACAAAAATATAGACAAATATACATTCTAACACAGATACACACGCTATCGCTTTAAGTCATAGAGGAACCACTAGATTCATACACACAAATTCAAGGGTGAGAAAAAACAGAGGAAAACAAAACCACTGACATAAACTGAAAAACATAAATTATACTTCAAGTAAGCCTTGCAAACATAATCCACAAAATTTGGTATAGCCATATAGGATACCAGAACAGGATGAGTGGCTGGTTATCTAACCTCAGCAAGTTTGTTCCTCAGCTGCTTTGCAATGTCATACTGCTCCATATTTAAAGCATACTGGCATTCAGAAGTTCCAAACAAACGAAGCATTAAGAACTCTTCATAAATTTGAAATAAACCGTACAGGCCTACACCACTTAACTTCTTACACAAGAGTAAAAGCAGCCAAACCTGTACTCTTGTGGCCAAGTCCAGCTGAAAGAAGAACATCAAGATATCCTCATTAGCACTCTCGCTGTGCTCCGAACTTGCATCCAACCCTTGTTCTCCCCCTCTAAACATCCATGCTGCTTCAGCCCTAAAACCACTGTGCCTTGTTAAGAACAAGCTCTGCACAGAATTGTTCCAAACCAAGTTTCTGCCAGTGGAAGAGGTAATTTGGGATCTCTTGAATGGCTCAAAGGGTGCCATCCAAGATGGTGAGGATCACATAACCTGCTCTTTCCAAAGGTTGCCAGAGTGCCCAATGACACAACTTGCACCATTCTTTTGGGGGAAAGCCAAAAAATGATTCCTCACTCAATGGGGTAAAACAGGAACACAAATTCACCCTTTTCTCAAGAGGATGTTCCTGCATTAATGAAAATTACATGGAGGGGAATTATGAAGGTTCAAAACCATAATCTGCAAATTCAATAATTCATACCCCACTAAAAAATGAAAGTAAGGATTTCATTTTTCCCTCAAAATTAGCAAAATTTTGGTCAAATTGGGCTTCAACTAAACCATTTCTTATCTGGGTATAGCTAGAAAAATTAGGACTAGAAATGGAAGCCGGAAATAACATGTGGGTATCGTTTTGCTTTATAGAAAATCAAAGATAAGCTTTGAAATTTGAATGCAATAAACTATGAAGAAAGTATTCAGTGAAAATTTCCCGGGAAACAAACAGAAAAACATTACCAAAGTGCAGAACAGAAAAATGAGTAGGACCAGATGATTTCAAACTGCGTCGATGGCCTCACACTAACACGAGCAACGAAACCAAATATAAAGAATATATATGTTTCTGTTCGTGGTGAACAGAAATGTCTAACAAGAATTATTGGATAATTAATGTGGGATCAAACTCTCTCTCTCTAAGGATGCTTATGGTGATAAAAACACCTCAGGCATGAAGATCACAACAGAAAGAAGACACGACACAATTGGCGTGCAGTGTGTTCTCTGTGTAAATGGAAAATAGAGAGTCAGAAAGTGTGTGTACCTTATTCTCTGAATGTAGCTCTATTTATAGATACAAACCTGTGAAGTTGTGGTGAAGAGATGCCCCCACGATCTTGTCCGAGATATTCGGTTACTGACTTGAGGTAGTTGAGATCACGTTCTGGTCACTGGTATTGGCTGAGGAGGTGGATTGACTTGGCCATAAATGGGCTTCTTTTCTAGTTGGGTCTATCTTTTACTATCCGTAACAGATGCCCCCAACTCGATTATCAAGCATTCTGGATGACCGGGATGTATCGTTTGATAGGCCCGTTCTACGTTAGATCCAGCAGTTCCGTGCCGAGATGATTAGCCCGGTCTAGAGTGCTCGTCTAGGGCGAGGTTCTCGGCTATTGCCGAGTTGTCCCTTGTCTTTTCAGCAATGACTGATTGGCTACAACCATCGGGAAGTGAAGCATTTTCATCTTTGGAAATGCCACGTACCCTGATCATTTAATGCTCTGTCATTGCTTTAATCATTTCCTTCTTAGCAGATATAACGCTTTTATCCCTGTGTCTTTTCACATCTGCCAGTTACCTACTCCAAGCATTTTGTATTTTGGCGGTTATTTTCCTTTTTGGCTTTATATGCATTTTCTTCTTTGTTCCCTCTTTGCACCTCATTCAGTTCCATTGCATACTCAACCCTTGTGTTGCTGCTCTTTGTGTTTGCGTTCTCGCTCTTCATCTTTGCTTCCATCTCTGCTATTCATATTTCTTCAGCCTTCCCCTTCATTCCAGGTATTTCGCATTTCCCCTTTCGTGCTTGTTTTCCATATTGAATTTTTTTTGGTTTCCATCTATTTTTGTTTTCCATATTGAATTTCATCGTAGCATTTTCCCATGGAATTCTCACTTGAGGAGGAAGCACATATACGCAAAACCGTCCCTCCTCGATCTGCCTTCTGGTTATTCGGCATCCCTCTTCCAGAAGAGGAAAAAGAAAAAACCCTTCTTCGTGTCCCTTTTGGTCCTGGTAGTTCCAAAACTAGTATTCCCAAACCCCCTAATCCTTCAAAACTAGGGTTGCCCACTCAACAAAGGCCTAGGACACCACCAGAATTAGTAGAGTCTAGGGTGCCTCCTGGGGTTTCCATGTCTTCGAATATTGCCCCCTTAGGTTCTTTGGCAAAAGACAATGTGCTAGGGCATCATTTTGAAACTCGATTTGAGCCATGCTCTAAATGTCTTGATGAATTTCTGTACTTAGCAAGTATTGATCAAGACAAACGAGCCGAAGCTTTGCTTGACTCATGTCGGCATAACCCAGTTATTATTCCCAAACCTCTCTCAAATAGGACCGAGGTTCTCATCTCAACCAACTCGGATTCTGGAATCGGGGTGCCGACTTCTCACAAAGCTACCTCGGCATTGGTTCCGACTCTGTCAGATCGTGGTCCTCATCTAATGACCATTTCTCCAGGCATTCTTTATTGATTGCTATTTTTTTTTGTCTTAGGTAATGGATACACCTCCCGTAGAAGTAGTCGAGGAATCTCCCTCAGCCGGGTCTCAGTCTCCACTTCCGTCCCTCGTTCTAGCCGCCAAGTACCCTTGGGTTACTCACGAGGTGTTACGCAACACCTCGGTCCTGGATTCGGGGAGTGTTGTCATCATTCCCGTTGGGCTTCAGGAGGGTTTTAGCATCTGTGTTCCCAACCCGGACGAGCCCATCTGTTCTATCCGGGAAGGGGACGATCTTGACTTCTTTTTCTTTTATAGGGATGTAGTGACTCGCTTAGGAGTTCGCTTTCCCTTCTCTAATTTCCCTCAAATTCATCCCAACAGCTGGGCTTTTATGCAAGCCTTTGAACTTCTCTGTCGGGAGTTAGAGATTCCTTGTACCCACTCCTTATTCTTTTATTTCTTTAGTGTCCATACCGGCCGATCGGGCAAAGATCCTGCCAGTAGGAAGGGGTGGGTTTCACTCCGGGGTCGTAATGACCGTGGGCGCAATGACCATAGGCTTTTCGCCGTGTATGCCGAGTCGTTCAAGGGCTTTAAGGACAAGTTCTTCAAAGTTGTCGCTGAACCCGCCCGTCAACCCTTTTTTCTTCGTGTTCCGGATTCGCATTCCGGGGCATGGAATTTTCCTTTGTACTGGACCGCTGCCCATCACGATTTCCTTCCATCCTCTTATCGTTTTGATGAGACCGGGATGTCGGATTCTGATGCTTCCTCTGTGAGTCAGATAATTTCGTATAAGGAGTCTCACGGTTTTCCTGACATAGCCTCTTATATCCACCATGGTTAGTTTGGGCTTCTCTTTATATTGATAATTGTGATCATCTGGTCTAATATTTAACATTATGCATTGTAGCTGTTGAGATGGAATCTGCTCGGGTTCCAGGATCTTCACTCCATCCGCCTGCCAAGATTCCCCCACCTGACCATCTAGGTGCCATCAAGACGTGGAAAAAAAGGAAGGTGGTAGCTAGGAAAGGTAAAGGCAAAGATGCTGAGTTTGTCTTGGCCTCGACTTCTTCAGATCCTGTCCCAATGCCGACTTTTGAAATCCTGGCCCCGAATGCTTCACCTGCGGCCGAGGCTCCGTTTATCGGACTTGGGCCATCTACCATGGCTGTGATCCTGGATCCCCCAGTTTCTGGTTCCTCGGTTCCTGTAGTGCCTGAGCCTTCTGAACCATGTATCTAGTTGGCACCCCGATATCTCTGGGAGAGGGGCGTGACCCAAGAGTTCTTCAACGTTGCTCGGGCACCGAGGAGATTTTCGGAGTTGGTGTCGTTCTCTGAGGCCGAGATAGAAAAGCTTAGTGAGATTGAACTGGTAGCGCTGAAGGGTGCCACCTTGGTCGAGAGCCTAGCGACTCTAAATAAGAAGGCTTGCAAGGTGGTTACCGAGCTTGAGGCTTCTTGGGGCAAGAACAAACAACTGCATGATGAGCTCGTCTTGGTTCGAAAAACTGTGGCCACGTTTGAAGCATCGGCTAAGAAATTAAAGGCTTCTCGTACCGAGCTTGAGGCATCCCGGGCCGAGACAGAGAAGGCCCGGGAGTTGGTGACCAGACTGGCATCCGAACTCGAGGCGTCTCGAGCTGAGCTTGAACCTCTCGTGCTGAGCTGGAGTCCTCCCGGGCTGAGGCGGCCAAGTTGACGTACGAGGTTTCTTCCATTTGGGCAGGGTCCGAGATGCTCGTGATCGCTGTGACTAGATGATTCAGTTGCATGATAAGAAGGTCAAGGAGCTAGCCGAAGTAGATGCCGAGCTCATCTTCATGAGGTCGCAGGTGGCCAAGTCTGCGGAGGCTTCATTCAATAACGCTCTGGATCAGATTCACTTTTTGAAACCCAGAATCGAGCTGAACACTTCAGGTATGCATTTTAAGTCCTACGTCGGTGGCAGCGAACTGTTGACTCTTTCGGATAGTGAAGAGTCAATGGAAGATGAGCCGACTACGATGGACCTACCTGAATATCAATCCCGGGGGGATAATTGAAGGGCCGAAATGTCGGTTTTAACTTTGTAATTTTAATTGCTTTTTCAAACAATTTCCTCTGTTATTACCGTATTCGGCTTTTATCTGACACACATACAATATTTGATAATCCAGCTTGACTTGCTATATTTATTTTTAGCTGACCTGGATATATTTACATGCTTGAATATTAATTTAGCTTCGACAGCCAAAATATCATATTGCCCGAATTGGTAATCGGGAGTTGAATATTGGATTTTGGATCCCGATTTTATGAAACCGGATCCCAACCTAAGCAACGTGTTACATGAACATTAATCAATGAATGTGATTCTTTCAGAATATTAATCATTCATCCATGAATAAATGATCGGCCTGATCAGGGTCGGATTGAACAGTTGCTAGGTCAATATAACTCGTACATGATATATATATAACTTCCTTGCAATAAAGATTTTTATTGATATTCTTCGAAGATAATTACATAGGTTTATGATCTCAATGATAGATTTACACGGGCATTATATTCCCGGCTTTCAATTATTGAGAAACACATGAATAGGAACTTCAAATATTAGTTCATGATCTCCATGAAAGACTTACGCGAGTATCAGTATATCAGATCCTGGCTTATAAAATCAATTAAGGAAAAATGCATGAATGGAAACTTCAAATATTAATCCATGATCTCCATGAAAGATTTACACGGGTCAGCATATCGGATCCCGGCTTATAAAATCAATTAAGGAGAAATACATGAATGGAAACTTAAAATATTAATCCATGATCTCCATGAAAGATTTACGCGGGTCAGCATGTTGGATCCCGACTTATAAAATCAATTAAGGAGAAACACATGAATGGTTATTGTGGGTAGGAACTTCTAGCTATAATAGATTTTGTCAGCATTCCAAGTGCGCTTCACGTCCTTTCCTGCAAGGGTTTCTAGCATGTACGCTCCTTGCCCGAGGTTTTGCATGACTCGGTATGGTCCTTCCCAGTTGGATGCTAGCTTTCCATCCCAGGCATTCTTATTCCCAATATCAGCTTGACGTAACACGAGGTCTCAGTTGGCTTTACTCTTTTATCGAATTTGCGGGCTGCTATTCGTTTCATGTGGAGGTCTCGGTGGTGTGCCGTGGTCCAAACTTCTTCTATCAGGTCTAGCTCGGTAGCTAACGCTGCATTGTTATTAGCCTCCTCTGTGTGAAACATATGTTGTCTTCTCTACGATGGTTGGCCGATCTCCACTGGTATCATTGCTTCGCAGCTGTACGTCATTCTGAAGGGGGTCTCTTGGGTAGCTGTTTGGGTCGTGGTTCTATGTCCCCATAAGACATAATAAAGCTGCTCGACCCAGTTTGGGCCGGCTTCATGCATCCGCTTTTTCAACCCATCTAGAATGATTTTGTTTGCCACTTCAGCATGATCGTTGGACTGCGGATGTTCCACAGATGAGAAGTGATGCTTTATGTGGAACCCGGTCATCATTTCTTGGAACTTCTTATTGTAACGACCTAATTTCTAAGTTGATTTTATTACTAGTATTTTTACTTAGAATAAATTTTTTTCAAGAAATGTGTATTAATAAAAATTCTAAGTCATAAAATTTACAAAATATGTAAATACTAATACATTAGTCAATGTCTTTGTTACAAAAGTTTATATAAGTACAAAACTCTTTTCAAAATTCAGCTTAGTACATAGCTCCTTCAATATATCAACACTACTCCAGAGCTTCAAGGGACCTGATCAGGGCTGCCATCTAAGAAAAACATGAAACAAATCTTGTGAGAAATAAATTTCTCAGTAGGCAAAGCTAAATCCCGAACTTATTAGTAGGTTAGTAAAATCATTCAAATAATCAAACACATCCACAAAAATATGCAACTATATGAATGCATGAAATGAACTATCCCAGGGCAAATGGCCTCCACATATCGTACTGTATGTGGCCACACTGAGTGTGGATGCTGCTATAGTCTTACGCAAACATGCATGAATTTTGCCATATATCCTCGCACCTGGGTACTACATATCGTACTATATGTAGTATCAGATTCTGTTTCCCCAAAGCGTCGTACTGGACTTGGAACATGGAAACATGAATCACCTATCTTATTCACATCAACATCCATAAAAATCAAATCCATAAGCAAAATACATATTACCTTATGGAAAATATTTTTTTATCATATCATCATATATATCATAAGTATGGTTACACCATCATACCTTATCCGATAAGCTTATAAGTATGGTTAAACCACCATATTCTATTCAAGCAAAATCATTACCAACTTAGGCATGACCAAAGAATATCCTAACAGAAAATTATGTTAGTATTCTAACTAATAATCCATAATATGTCTTTCAAATAATTTCTAATCTCTTGAAATTTTCATAATAAAAGATTAAAGTCTAGTATGCATCTTTTATTCTCCTTTCACCTACCACCTCACTAATTAATACTCAAATCAAATTATTAAGTATTTAAACTTATTCAACTACATACCATTCATCCTCTACTTCAAAAATTAAATCAAAACATGTCATATAAACAGACAGCCCAAGTATCATTAAAATCAACTCAAAAGATCATCAAATGGACTTCCATACTTCACTAATATTGATGGGTATAAATCATAGCCTATCTTATGACTTAAATCAACATATTCTCATCAAAGAATAACCTTTGAACATCACGAAATTCAAGCCTAAAATCAACCATGAATCAGCCTACTAAAGCATGTAAATTAATCCAAACCATT
>PYAF01000484.1:148357-170168 GCA_007407185.1 Glycine tomentella | reverse complement strand
ATTCCTTTACAAGTGTCCCTACACTTGTTATAATCTTAAGGCTTCCTTCCTTTCTTCCTTCCAAGTGTCCTACCACTTGGCATGATCTTAGAGCTTCTTCTCCTTTGCTTCCAAGTGTCCAAAATCATGAAGTTTCTCCATTTCTCTTGCATTTTCGTGGAGTAGCTTTTTCTTTCATTCTTGAGTTTATCCCAAACCTTTTTTAGTAAAATTCTAATTTTGGATTGGTTAACTGTTGGATCTCTTTAAAATTTTAAAGGTACACTACTATCTAACATATGTAACTTTTGACCGTTGGGATTGTTGAAATAATGTCTAGAGCTGTCCACGTGCAAGATGGAAGAGTGTAGATAAATCTTGGCTTGATTTTTATGTTACCTTGCATCCATGCCATACAGGTGTCTTGCCACTTGTTTTCATCCTATGGCTTATCTTCCAAGTGGCTGAATTCAAGAAGCTTCTTCCTCATTCTCCATGCTTCTCCACATGAATGACAAGCTCAAAGGGAAGGAATACAAATTTTTCTTCCTTTCATGCTACATGTGGTCATTTTTGATGATGAATAAAAATCTAGTTTCAATATGGTATTTTCTCAAAAAGAAATCCAATTTAATTTGAATTCTTTTATCTAAAGAAAATTTTTAATATTAGAATTCTAGATGTTCCTAAGAATTTATCCCAATGATAGTTTAAATTAATCCCAAGCAGTCTTATACAAGGCAATACATAAACCTTTCATTCTAGACTACATCTTTATCTTATTTTTGATTGGTCTATACTTCTTCTGACTATCAAAATTACTAAACCATTTTATTAAATAAGTCTATTCATCCTATAATTAAGAGAAAATTCTATAGATTTTATGTACCATTTTTCCATATTTTTCTGATACTTGAGTTTTCTTGAATATAGCCTCAAAGTTGTTATCTTCCAAAATTTGTAGAAATTTTATTCTAGAGTTTTGTGTTACAAAATATGTTGATACTTAGTCAGCTATGTGTATTTTATAATTTCATCAAGTTTCTACAAAATTTCTAAAGTTATTTGAGCATTTTTGGCCTAGGGGCATTTTGGTAATTATGCCATTCAACCTAGGGGTATTTTGGTTATTTTCAAAAATGTCCAAGGGCATTTTTTGAAATTTTCATCTTAAGGGTTTTCTAGTAATTTCTACATCATGGAAAGAGTGATATATTTATTTTTCTCTAAACATACTTGTATCTAATTATCATCACATTTTTATAATTTTGGGGATGTTACACTTATCCGTGAATTGTGTCCCGTTATCTGTGACGACTTCTGCCAGAATCCCAAATCTTGTTATTATGTTGCGCTCGAAAAACTTTTGAACTCGGGTTGAGGTGATAGTGGCTAAGGGCTCGGCCTCGATCCATTTCGTAAAGTAATCGACAACTACTACTAACCTTTTTTTTAGTTGACCCTCCGTTGCCTTAAATGGTCCTAAAAGGTCCATTCCCCACTTGTAAAAAGGCCATGGTGTCGTGATCGTTGTTAACTCGGCTGGTGGAGACCATAATATCTTTGCGTGCCTTTGGCAGCTATCGCACTTCTTTATATGTCCTGCTGCGTTCGCCTTCATCATTGGCCAAAAGTGTCCGACACGTAGGGCTTTCAATGCTAAAGCTCTAGCTCCCATATGCTGGCCGTTAATGCCTTCATGTATTTCTGGGAGTACGTACTCGGCTTGGTCTGGGTTTAGGCATGCCAGCATCCAAGTGTGGATGCCTCTGCGGTATAATTCACCATCAACTATTGTCTACATGGCAGCGTCTCGAATTAGCTTCCTCGTTTCTATTCCATCATCTGTTATTATCCCTTGTTCTAGGTAACTGATGATAGGCCTTCTCCAGTCCTCGGCCACCGAGATCACCATGACGCATGAGGGTTGGGCGACTTCCTGTTGAATAACCGTTCGGTGGTTGCCCGTACCTTTCGTGCTTGTCAGTTTCGACAACATGTCAACTCGGGTGTTTTCCTTCCTCAGGATATAGAAGATTATGACTTCGTCAAATTCTGCTATTATTTTCTTCACTTTAGCCAGATATTCAGCTAAAAAAGGCCCCTTAGTTTGATATCTTCCTTCGATCTGCGCTGAAACAAGCTGTGAGTCGGTGAAGACGTTTACTTTCAGTGCTCTGTGTTCTCTGATCTGCTTTAGCCCGATGATTAATGCTTCATATTCTGCTTGATTATTTGACGTCGAAAAATTAAGCTGTAATGAATGTTCAAGTGACACCCCCTCTGGATTTTCAATGATATTTCCGGCTCCACTTCCCTTGGAATTGGACGAGCCGTCAACATATAATTTTCATACTGGATTTTCAAGCTGGTTTGAAGACGTCGGGTTAGCTCCACTACGAAGTCGGCTAAGACTTGAGACTTGATGGTATGCCGGGCTTCATATTTAATATCAAACTCGGACAGTTGGATGGCCCAATTCATCATCCTTCCAGCTAAATCCGGCTTGTGTAGTACTTGTTGGATAAGTTGATTTGTTCTGACAACAACGGTGTGGCTTTGGAAGTATGGACGAAGCCTCTTCGCCATTGTAAGGAGAGCGAAGGCCACTTTTTCGAGTTTTGGGTATCGCAACTCTGAGTTCTTGAGAGCCCGACTCACGAAACAAACCGGCGACTTAGACTTGCCAACTTCTCTGACCAAAGCAGCACTTATGGCTTCTTCTCTGACTGAGAGATATAAGATCAATGTTTCTCCGGGATTTGGTTTTGAAAGAACTGGGGGAGAGGCCAAACATCCCTTAATCTCCTGAAAGGACGCTTCGTATGCCGGGTTTCGTCCCATGTTCGCCTCCTTTTTCAACAATTTAAAGCTTCTGCGGATTTTGGGAGAAACCGTGTTAGGGCGGCCATTCTTCCTGTCAGCTGTTGGACTTCTCGGTTGTTGGATGGGAACTGCATGTCCAAAACAGCCTTGCATTTATTTGGGTTTACTTCTATTCCCTTGTGAGTAAGCATGAATCCTAGGAACTTTCCGGCCTTTACTCCAAAAGCACACTTCAATGGATTTAAGCGTATACTGTGCTGCCTCAGTTTATAGAAAGTCTCTTGTAGATCCCAGATATGATCCCCACTCGCAGCTGTGTTTGTTATCATGTCATCGATGTAGACTTCAATATTGCGTCCAAGCTGGTCGGTGAAAACATTGTTCATCATCCGTTGATAAGTAGCCCGACATTTTTCAAACTGAACGACATTACGTTGTAGTAATAATTTGCTTCAACGCCCCAGAATGCCGTCTTTTCTTGATCATCTGGGTACATGGGTATTTGATTATATCCGGAGTAAGCGTCCATGAATGATAGCAGTTGGAAACTGGCGGAGTTATCTACAAGCTGGTCGATACTCGACATTGGGTATGAGTCCTTGGGGCAAACTTTGTTTAAATCCGTGTAATTAATGCAAACCCGCCATTTCCCATTAGACTTTTACACCATTACCACTTTGGAGAGCCATGTGGTGTATTGTATTTATTTTATGAAGCAGGCCTCCAAGAGCTCCTTATGTGCTTTTCCAAGGCTTGCCTCCTTTTTGGGCCGAGGTTCCTATTCTTCTGCGCCACTAGTTTGGAACTGGGGTACATAACTAGTTTGTGGCAGCAGAAGGTAGGCTTTATTCCGGGGATCTCGGAATCTTTCCAAGCAAATACATCTTGGTTTTCTCAGAGGCATTTGATCAATTTGCTTTTGGTTTCTAGATCGTTCTGCTTGCTATCTTTGTGACTTGCTTTGGGAAACTTCTAATCTGGACATCTTCAAGCTCATCTACTTGTTCTGGTCTCCATTCTTCAACATCCTACATATCTAGCTCCACCAGGTTCACCGGATTCCGGAATGAACGTTTCTCGGGCTTTTCAACCCGATCTTCTTGCCTTATCCGAGGTGGAGAGGAGGGACCACCTTCACTTTCTCTTACTGCATTGTAATAACAATGCCTGGATTCCTTTTGAACTCCACATATGGTGATGATTTGGCCGTTGTTTCCAACCATCTTCATCTTTTGATGTTTGGTGGACATCAATATATCCCACTTATGAAAAGTCGGTCTGCCCAGGATGATATTGTATGGTGAAGAAAACTCGACGACGGTGAATGTGACTCTTTCTGACTTGAAACCCTCCTTTGTTCCGAGTGTGAGTCGGAGGTCAATGGAACCCTTGAGGCCGGTACATCTGCCGTTAAAACCAATCAACATGGTCTTGCACGGTTTCAAGTCTTCTTCATCCAAGTTCATCTTTCTGAACGCACTCCAAGAAATGATATCGGATGAGCTACCGTTATCAACAAATATCCTATTAACTCGACAGTTAGCTACCGTCCCCGTTATTGCAAGGTGTCCTCGTGACCGGGAACCACCCCTTCATGTTTTCTTCCGTAAAATAAATCAGCGGGGGTGTGGTTTTCTTACTGTTTTCCTTGAACCTCGGTTGAGCTCTTACTGACATAACTTCCTTGAGGTATTTCCTTCGTTGATTAGCAGTGTCGCCTCCTCCTCAGCTCCTGAAATCACGCTGCATTCAAATTCGGGTTCTGGGAAATCGTCGTCCTTCTTGTTCTTCTTTCCATCCCGGCCTTTGCGCTGTGGGCCTTTTCGTTTGCCTTGTTGCTCCTGAGTCTTGATAACATATTGCCTTAGTTTACCTTCTCGGATAACATTCTCTATTGCATCACGAAGATCCCAACACTGGTCGGTCGTGTGACCCGATCCGTTGTGGAATTCACAAAACTGGGAGTAATCTAGTCCCTCCTTTTTGAAAATTGGACGAGGTCGATCTACCTTCCTCATGTCCGTTAAGGCGACTTCCCTTCATATCTGAGCCTGGGAAGTGTTCAATGGAGTGTATTTGTCGTACTTTGTTTCATATTTCCTTGGCCCGAAACCAGGTTCAGGAATATGTCCCGGATGTCGACCGACATGGATATTCGTGAGATGTTGACTAGCATGCGCGTTTCCCTAATGTCGATTCCTTGGTGGGGAAGGCTTTCTTCTAATCTCCTTGGGAGCCAAATTGGCGATCTCCATCTGCTCCAACTCCAAATACTTTTTTTGACCGCATTCTAAATTCCATGAGAGATTTTACAGGGTCATTATAGATCGACTTGGCTAAACGGGATGATCCATTGAGCCCGGCACATATGAGATGTACGTGTACCTTTTCCTCCAAACCTTGGACTTGTAGGGCGGCTTCCTTGAAGCGATCCAAGTAGCTTTGTAGAGTTTCTCCGGGTTGTTGGCGTATCTTTCCTAGAGCGAACTCGGACTTGAGTTGTTTCTTGCTGGTCGCAAAATTCAACAAAAACCTTTGTCCGAAATCTTCAAAATTTTAAATAGACCGAGGTGGCAGAGTGTGAAACCATGTCTGCATGTCGAATTCGTCAATGTGTACCTGGGGATCCTGGCTCCCATCGTATTTTGATAGAAATGATCCGTCAAAATCTTCTATAAACTGAGCATCTACTATCTCATCCACGAATGGACTATTGTTTTGCTGACCCCAACGGTATTTTCTTCGGTAGATGCCACCTTTCATTCTGGGTCGAGGTATGATTTTCGCTACCGGACTCTCTACTGAATTATGATCTGGGACCTCGGTTGGGAAGATGTGAAGTCCTTGATCGTTGCGTGTCTGGGGATGCGACAATCCCCCTGGTTCGGAATGACTGATTGGCCCAGGGTTTCTTACGTCGGCATTAGGAACCGAGGTCGTCTGACAGTGCCTTCCTGCTATAGGGTGATGTTGTCCCTGGTTCTCTTCCCATGATCTTGTCCGAGATATTCGGTTACTGACTTGAGGTAGTTGAGACCACGTTCTGGTCACTGGTATTTGCTGAGGAGGTGGATTGACTTGACCATAAATGGACTTTTTTTTTTTTTTTTTCTAGTTGGACCTATCTTTTACTATCCGTAACAATATATATACTGAAAAAATAAGAGTATGAAACGAGTTGTTTAAAAGTTTGGCTTAATATGTTTTTGACAGTAGCTAATATATTCAATTTTTTAGTTTACTACGAATTTTTTTTTTTATTTTATTATATGAGATGACATGATATTTTATTAATTTATCAATTCATCATTCAACCAAAAATAAAATTCTAAAAATATTAGATAATAAAATATTTTTTAAATAGTAAACTCAAAGAGAAATATATTACATGTTGAAAGCATATTAAGCCAAAAAAGTTTATCACTTTTTTTTTCTCAAGAAAATATTAATTAAAAATTACTAACGGTAGTTAATTCAGGTATTATATATTTGATTTCTTTTATATAAAATTTTAACTTGGAGTTTTACATGTTTAAAATTTCAGAAAAATAGTTTATGTATTATTATTTAATTATAAATTATCATGAATATATTATTTTTATAATAATTTTCTTACAAATTAAATTAATAATTTTTATGCATAATATTATTTTTAACAATTGATATTGTAAAAAAATTTATATTGACAAAGAAATTAAACTCAGAAGATTCTCTATTGTATTATTACATAAATAAATATTTCCAATTTAAACCAATTGCGTCCATTAATCTTGGATAAAGTTAAAATAAAATATTAATAATCAAACCCAAAATATAGAAGAGAAAACCTTTAATAGGAAGATAGCAAAATAAAATGATTTTGAACGTTTAAAGTATAGAATATTTTTTTTCCAGTAAAAAGTATAGGATTTTTTAAAGAAAGTAACCAATAATAATGAATGTGTGATGATTCGATTAGAACGGTTATCATAATAAAACTTGTTGATAGAAAAAAATACGAACAAATGCCATTATCATATTAACCTTTTTGACGTGATTAGTTCTGCACTATTTTTAGATTGAGATATATTATCCTGCATGAAAAGTTTTGTACAGAAACACTACTAATGAATTTGCAATCAATCATTGGATGACAGAAGAAGATGTACAAGATGGTTAACATAATCGTTATGATAAGACTTTTCACTTAATTTTTAACTTTTTAGTAATTTTTTAACATTTTTTAAAATATTAATTTTTAATTTTTATATTTTTTCTCAATTTTTTATCTTTAATACATTTATTATATTTTCTAATTACTATTTTAAAAAAAATATGATTTTTATATTATTTTACATTTTTCAACTACTTCAACAATTAATTTTATCATACACTTATAATTTAATAAATGTTCAACTATCAAATAGTTTTTAACTTCCAACTAATTGTTTATTTAATTTTATCAAATATAACCAACATCATTGGATAGAATTTATACAAAAACTTAATTTCATTTTAGATTTGATGGCAGTTTTTCCTTTTTATATAATCATGATAATGCACATCACCAATATATGACCGTGATAAAAAGTACAATTTATTTTTGTTCAAAAGAGAAATGTGTGATTAGAGTTTAAATTGGATCAGAATGAGTTTTCCAATTAGAGAAAAGGTTCTAGCACATTAATAAAAGGATAAATATTCATTTTGGCTATTGAAAGTATAAAGCACCGACAAATTAGTTCTTGAAAGATACGAAATTCAAATTTAGTCCCTAAATATGCAAAAAATGCAACATATTAGTCCTACAATTAACTCTTCTCCTTTAACGTTAATGTTTTTGCCAACATGACATGTGATCTCCCTACGTGACAATCCATGTGTACAAATAAGATGTCATGCCATTGATGATTATATTTGACTAATATGCCAGTATGTTTATCATGGACTAAATTGTGAGTATTGGACGTGTAAAGACAAATATTACACGATGGGGGCTGAATTGTGATTTTCACTAAATTTAAATCTTTTTTTGTAAACAACAAAGTTATCGTTTAATGACGTATGACTTAATAAAATAGATATCAGACTTTTGCAAAGCAAATCAAATAGTTTCAAATCGTTGTAAAACAAAGAGTTTTTCAAAAGCAAAAATAAAATTCAAACCCTATGTTAGTTCAAATACATAAGATAAAATAAACAGAATAAGATACATAAAATTTATACTGATTTGTCTTAACCACTGAGACTACATCCAGTTCTTTATAAATCCCAAGTTTCACTAATTTCAACAAGTTACACGTATTTGTTATTGTCACTTCTAGCTCTATAACTCAAGCTTTACACAAAGCTTGTTACGACCAATATTTTTTGTCCTACCAAGTCATTGGTTCTTGCACAAATCAGAAGTTTTGTTGATTTGATTTTCACAATGACTAGCACTCTATTGTCTTACAGACAAATAAACAATGTCAACATTGAGTCTTTTCTCTTAAGATAAACAAAGTATTATGAGAGTTTATTTAAACTTTACAAGAATTTACACAAAGAGCTTTTCAAAGAAAGACTTTGAATAATGAGTGCTTCAAATCATACTTCATGTCTTCAAGACTTTTGGTATTTATAGGTTTCCTTCAATCAAATATCAATTATCTCTAAACGGCCATATTTTCTCTCTTAAGCTTGTTTCGAAAGAATGTGGTCGTTGGGAGCATTAAATGTATATACTTCTTCATGCTGAAAAACCACTATTCATTGTTGGCGTGTTGCACATTACAACAGGAAATGACTTCCTTTTGCGTTAGAGGAGGTATGTGCACTTGAACTCTTCTTTTGGTGACAATTGAGGAATTTTAGAACTTGGCTTTATTTATTCTTTGTACGATCGGCATATCCTAGGAGAATATCTCTGCAAAATAGATCTCAGTCACAGAGTATTAAATAAAGTATTAAATGTCATATTTAATGTCGTATCAGATCATGATTCTATGTTGTTATCATCTAAAATATCAGATTGCAGACTTATTGAAACATGTTCTGATAGTGAACTTTTAACTTATATATTTTTTACATCTAATCAAAATAATTAAAATCCTAATTTATTTTAAGACATAAATATCTTTTGACTTAACAAAATGTTATACTTTTTATTAGGACACTCTCCCTCCATTTAAAAAAATTATGATAAATTAATCCCTAAAGATTACAACTTATAATCATTTTAGTTCTTCAAAGATATAACTTACTAACAAATTAATCCACAAAAAATAAATCACTTAATTAAATAATTTCAAACACAACACACATGCATGAAAGCAAACTAAAATTACAACTATCAAACAAGAAGTTAAATACA
The DNA here is from genome assembly GCA_007407185.1 of Glycine tomentella. Taxonomy (NCBI): domain Eukaryota; kingdom Viridiplantae; phylum Streptophyta; class Magnoliopsida; order Fabales; family Fabaceae; genus Glycine; species Glycine tomentella. Next base: position 161,029 of record PYAF01000484.1, on the reverse strand, counting down.
ATGCAAAAAAATCATTTTAGACATGTGCACTGGGAGGTTGGGATGGAAGTTGACGGTGTTAGAATGTTTATTGATATTATAAGAGACTACACCATATTTTATGGATGAGATATTAAGTGGAAGAAAAATGATTACATTAAAGGCAGAGCAATTCACAAACAAAAGGGCGTCCACGAGAGATTTGAGGTGTTCAAATTAAACTGAATCAAATCATTTTTAAATCTTCAAATTGATCCCAAAAAATTAATTAATTCAAAAATAGCAAAAATAAAAAACTTAAAAACCACATACTTTTTTACAGTTTGGTTCAATTTTCGATTATCATTATAAAAATCGAACCAAACCACATGTTATAATTATATTGATTTTATTAATGTATGTTTTACATTATGTAGCTAATATTGTTTTGAATATTTAATGATTAAAGCATGTAATTTATATTCTACTTCTTTCTATAATAAGATTTTAATATTTGATTTTTGTTGTGGTAATTGATAATAAGTATTAGATAATTTATTACATTCCTTTACTTTATAATCAAGGTGCATATTATACTTTCATTTGTTAAAAAAGGATGTAGCAATATTTTTAAAATAATGTTAAATATCAAGTGATGCACAATTCACTATTATGTTACAAAAAAGTTGGTAATATTATTTTTTAATAGTGGAAAAAGTAAAAATAATAATTTCTAACAAAAATGTGTTAAACAAATTTTAATGAAAAATAAAATTTATTTTAAAATAATATAACATAATAATTATGCAAGTTTAGTTAATAGATTTTTTTATTATGATAATATATTAAAAACAGTGTTATATTTAAATTAAAATGCTTATTTATTTTATGTTTGGTTTAAATAATTTTTTTTATCTAACAATCAAACCAAATTACACTATGAAACACCCTTAGGAGAGTTATTGGGAATGAACCAAAGTTACAAAAAGATTTCAGGTTAAAATCTTTGTGGATGAGCATAATTGTGGTAAGGTCTTCAAAAACAAGCAAGCTATTATGAAATGGGTTGCATAAAAGTTGACTGATAAGTTAAGAGTTCATCCAAGTTTAACTCACGTTGAAGCACATGAACTTAGAAAAGAAGACTATGGTCTACACATAATTGAAAGGAAGATGTTTAAGACTTTGAAATAGGCTAGGTTGATGACAACTAGAGTTGAGCTTCCTATTTGTAATCGTAATTTCAATTTTCATGTATACAAGTGCGTTGTGTCTAAAATTATTTAATTAGGTGTTTTTTCTTTCTTCGTGGATTCATTTGTTAGTAAATTGCATCTTTGAAACACCCAATTGACAGTAAGTTATTATGTTCAGGGACTAATTTGTCAGCACTTTGGTGTTGTAAAAGAAAGAAAAATAAAATTTTCAATACTGACAATCTAGTCCATGATAAACATATTGTTATATCAGTTTAGTACAATCATCAATGATGTGACATGCTATCTATACTCATGGGCTGTCACATAGACAGAAACATTAATGTTAGCATAGAAGAGTTAACTACAAGACTAATTTATTGCACTTTTTACATATTTAGGAACCAAATTTGAATTTCTCGTATCTCATAGACCCAACTGTCATTACTTGATACTTTCTTGGACTAAAATGAATATTACCTTAATAAAATGTGTAATTGGAGTTAGAATTTATTTGTTATCTTCATATTCTTTTGTGACTTAATGGTTTTATCTCCTAATTTCTCCTATGCATGCTTCTCAAAATAATTCACAAGTAGCACAGGGTAGTTTCAGTAAAAACTGTTCATAAAACATATAATAGCATATATTGATCACACTCCACAGTACAAGATTAAATATCATACATACACAACTATGCACTCAGATACATTTATAGCATCAAAGTGTTGTTGTCTTTGGTTTGTGCTATTCTCCAATTATATCTCACTAATTAGCATAATATAAATTTATATTAAAGGATCATGCATATAATTGGGATGAAACTCCAATTCTAATTGAAAAACAGTACAAACAAAACCTAAAGAACTATACATTGGCTTGGTACGTAAGATTTGATGTCAGAGCTTAATCCGATGCAACCATTACTGTAGGGATCATAATGGCCTGCAAGATTTATCATTGGGGTTTGGCCATTGCCAAATGTTGGCAAGAATGCCAAGAGGGCAAATATAGTTTCCTGTGGCACATGCCCTACTAGGGTGCCTTCATTGGCATTCTAACCCTAGTAAATTGCAATGCCGCCAACACTGGAACCACTTGCTAGAGCCAACAGTTTGATGGTGAAGAATGAGAGTGATGCTGCCAAGTTTGCCATTTCCAAGTAGTAACCAAGGTCTATTGAAGCACCTAAACAAAGACAAGTACGTTAATAAACTTAAGTTGTTTCTTTTGCTAATTCATAGCGTTAGAGAAATGGTTTTTTTTTATAAGCTTAGCATAGCATGCCTCTAATCCTAAACAGTTTGTTTGCTTTTGAACATGAGACCGTGGATTGGCAGTCACTTCATATACAGTCCAACATTTCAACCATTAATGTTGACTTTAGGGTTCTTCAAAATAAAATAAAAAAATATTGAAAGAAATGCCTTCAGAATTCTGATATCCTGTACCCATGGGCCATGATATTAAACGTTGATGGCTAGTGGTGCTTATATAATGGTTTGAAAGAAATGCTTTTGTAACCCAAGTCCTTATCTATAATATTTTTATATATGTTTTCATTTGTAAATTGTTACTTTGTGTCTTTTTTCTAAATTAATCCAATATCTATAATATATTTTTTTTTTACTAATTTTGGTTCCTTTAAGATTATAATTTTTTTCATTTATTGTTCCCATAGTTCACGTTTATCGGAGTCAAAATTGAAAAAACACAAACTAGAAATTAAAAATGAACAAATATTTTACACGAATCAAAATTAAAAAACACAAACTTACATATGGCAATATTAAACATCATTGATTGAAGTAAGCAACGTCTGTCTTACTATACAACGTATTAAAGTATCAGTACAACATTACTTTCCAACATTGCTTCCATTAAATTCCATGACAGACTTACAAGTCAGCAAAATTCCAACCATATGTTTGTCTGTGGATTCTCTGTTTGACTTCTCGAGTCTACACGAAAACAAGTATCCTCTGCTTCACAATTTCATCACTTGAACATATAATTGCATTGTATTTATGGAAAACATAGAACCACTCAAGCATTTTCATTTTGTGAGGTTAGAACTTGGAAGATGGCTGAGGCTGTCCTTGAAATTGTGCTTAAGAATTTGAACTCACTCATTCAAAAAGAGCTGAACATGTTTCTCGATTTTGATCAAGACTTCAAGAGGCTGGCCAGCTTGTTCACTGCAATGAAGGCTACGCTTGAAGATGCTGAGGAGAATTAATTCTCAAATAGATCTGGGAAGGAATGGCTGCAAAAGTTGAAAGATGCAGCTCATATCTTTGGTGACATCTTGAATGAGTGTGCTTAGGAAGCTCTAAGGCTGGAGTACCAAGGAGTCAATTGTGGTGTATCGCATATGGTACAATGATCTTGCTTATCCTCTTTCCATGTGCTTTTCCATTACAAAATTGCTGAGAGAATGAAGAGGATAAGTGAGATTGAAAGAAATTTTTGAAGAAATGACTAATTTTCATATGATTGAGAGGGTTCTTGAGAGAGGTGGAGTCACAGAGGGGTGGTGCCAAACAAGTTCTTTTATCATCGAACAACAAATCTATGAAAGATAAGAAGATAATGATGAAATTGTAGACTTTTTGGTTGGGGATGCTTCTAATTCAAAGCATTTATTAGTCTATGCGATTGTGGTTTTGGGATGACTTGCAAAAACAACACTTGCACAACTCATCTTCAACCATGAGAAGGTATTTAAACACTTTGAGCAAAGAATTTGGGTGTGCGTTTCAGAAGATTTTAGTTGAAGAAAATGACAAAAGTTATCATTGAAGCAGCCTCTGGGTGTGCTTGTGAGGATTTGGATTTAAAGCCACTACAAAGAAAAATTCAAGATCTTAAAAAAAATGATATTTGCTTGTTTTAGATGATCTGTGGGATGATGTGCAAAATAATTGGCAAAGGTTGAAACCGTATTGACTTTTGGAACAAAAGATGCTTCCATGTTGGTCACAACTTGTTTTCAAAAGGTTTCATTAATCATGGGAACAATGTCTTTGATAGGCCTCTACAACAGTTTGAAAGGATTTATGTGAGGAGAAAGAAGGCCCAAAAGTTGGAGAATAACCAATAGATGGTAGAAGCAAATGAAGAAGGGTTTGTTATTAGTGAAGCCACGTGGCAGGAAATGAATGGTGAAGGGGAATTGGGTAATGCGTATAAAGGATATTCAGTTGAGGGGAATGCATTAAAAGGTGAAGGAAACGAACGTGGGAGGATATTGAAGATTCTTATTGATGAGTTTGTGGCAGAAAAGCGTGGTGCTCTGAAACTGATCCAGGAAAAGCTTTGTTGTTGATTTACCGGGTACCATCATTTTGGTATCAGAGCTTGAGGTCCTTGGAATATCATTTATGGTACGTACTAGAATGGAGAATAGGATTGAAGAATCAGAGAGGAGGACAGAGGCACGGATAGGGGGATTGGAAGGGAGATTCAATCAGTTTCAAGAAATGATTATGGCAGCATTGACGCGAATTGAAAATTGAGATGAAGAAGCAGAGGCAAGGAGGAGAAGGGGGAATATGGAGGGCACTCTAGGAAACAAAGGAGGAAATGTTGCCAACAATCTTAGAGATGAAGATCGGGCAAGAAAGATTGAGGTACCTTATTTCATTGGAGAAGACTATTATGGGTGGCTGAGAATTTAGGGTTGAATGCTATTTCCGGTGAATCATATTTTGGAAGGAGCAAGTGGAGACAACAACAATATGTTTGGAAGGGAGAGCTCTTAGCTAGTTCCAATGGTGGGAGCCTAGGAACCCATTGGCAGATTGGGGACGATTCAGAGGTGGGATTCTGGAGAGATTTCACACTTCGACATCTGGAAATCCATACGAAGCATTGATGACCTTAAGATAGTTGGAGACGGTGGTGGAATTAAGGGACCAGCTCGAGATTCTATCGGTGCCGCTTCAAAACACAAACAACAAGATCTTAAAGGCACCATTCCTAGCAGGCTTGAAGGAGGGTATACAGGCTGAGTTAAGGGTCCATTGTCTTGATGATTTGGGCCACTCAGTGGGCCCCAACCCACAACCCAACCCAATGAGATGCAAGTGGGGGGAAATAATCCTTCCCGGAATGTGAGTGTAGGGAGTGTAAACCCTAATCAATCTGGAAGCCAAGAAATTGGGGGGAAGCTCGAACGCTGGGCAATCGTCGATGGAAACTGGTGGTCAAGATGGGAGGAGGAACTCGCGTTCCAGGCGATTCACTTAAGAGGAGTATGACGACCATCAAAGACGCAACTTATGCTTCCGCTGTGACGCACAGTATGTACCTGGACACGTGCTCAAATCCATGACTCTAGGTGTTACTGTTAGCTGAAGGGTGCACTGAGGAGATCGACGTTGAGGTGAGTGCTGAGGTTCAAGGAAAGGGGACGGCTGACATCTTGCAGCTGAGTGTTCACAGTGTGATTGGGTATACTTCCAATCGATCTATGAAGTTGTGGGGTAGGTTGTGGGGTCAACAAGTAGTGGTATTAATTGATATGGGCACTTCCTATAACTTTATTGTGGAAGGAGTTGTCAACACATTGGATATGATGGTGGAAAGAAGCAAGTAGTTCATGGTGGAAGTGAGTGATGGAAACAAAGTCAGTAGCCCTGGGGTGTGTAAACAGATGATGTTGGAATTACCAAAGGTTAGTTTCCAACAAAACTTCTTTGTTTTCAATTTGGGGGGTGAGGATTTAGTATTGGACTTTGAATGCTTGGAGGGGTTAGGTGAGATCAGAGCAAATTTCAAGGAGTTGTGGCTTAAGGTACCGTGGCAAGGGAAATCGGTTGGCATTCATGGTGATCCAACCTTGTCGTGTAGCAGTGTTTCGTCAAAGGGTCTGAGCAGGATTTGGAATAAGGGAATTGAGAAATTTTATGTTGAATTGAAGTTATGTTTAGCTGAGGGTGGAGAGATGCAACTGGAGCCTCCAATAGCTGAGCTTTTACAACAATATGAAGAGGTTTCCAAGCTTTCATTAGAATTGCCACCCCAACGTTCTTGTGATTACAAGATTATCCTCAAAGAAGGAGCAACCATCCCAAATATTAGGCCTTACAGATGTTGGATATTTGTTGAACCCTATATGCATAAAAATATTTATACAGTTGATTGATAACAAATAATGAATGTCACATTATTAGATTAGATTTATTGCATTGATGATAATTATTTGATTATTTGATATTTTGAAGTTATTGACATTTTTGATTTATGAAGATCAACATAATTGATAAGATTATTTGAAGAATCCTGAAGACTGATATCATTCAAGATGACATGGAATTAAGAAGATTTGTTTCTATTTATTGTTTAGATTTTATGTAAGGACATTAGAAGATTGACCTTACCAAGATATTTATCTTTAAGATTGAATTCAAAAATAGGATAGAACATTTTTTAATATTATATTCATAAATATGATAAAATATTTTTAAGATTGCATTGCATAATATAATAAAATATCTTTAAGATTGTATTGCATGATAAGATAAAATATTTTTTTAAGATTGTACTAAAAAATAGGATATAATATCTTTTAATATTCAAAAATAGGATATAATATTTTCAAGATTGCATTGCATAATACAATAAAATATCTTTAAGATTGCATAATATCTTTTAGGATTGCATTCAAAAATTAGTTAAAATCATATGTTTAAATTAGTATAAATAGAAACATATGTTAGTGTTTAGAGTATGCATTACATTCCAAATAATATTAGAGCTTTAGAGAGTTTCACTATTACAAAAGAGAGTTTCAAAGACGGTTCCTTAAGCCATTTAAAGATGGTTCCTGAACCGTCTTTGTTGCCGATGTCGTAGAAAATGTTAACTTTCTAAGTCGGCTGTACACGAAACCGTCTTCGAAAGGTTTTTTTAAAAATTAAAAAATTGAGGATTCAAAGATGGTTCTTTTGAAAAATCGTCTTTGAATGCATACATTCTAAGTCTATTGTACACGAAATCGTCTTCGAAACATTTTTTTAAAAATAAAAAAATAAAAAAATTGAGGATTCAAAGACGGTTTTTATGAAAAATCGTCTTTGAATGCATACATTCTAAGACGGTTTTTCAAAGAACCGTCTTTGTAAGTATTTCGTAAAATAAAAAAAATATAACATAGGATTCTAAGACGGTTTTTCTAATAACCGTCTTCGAATGTGTGTAAGATTTAAACTTTCTTAGGAAAACCATCTCAGAATCCGAACATTCTAAGACGGTTTTAGTTTAAGGTGTTTTTTTTTAAAATAAATTAAAACTAAGACGGATTTTCCAAATAACCGTCGTAGTTTAAATATATTTAATTATTATACAGATTAATAAAAATTATCATACATTACATTATTAACAAAATTCATTACTTTGCACCAAAGATTTTTATCTCTATAACTATGCTATCCTAGAAATTAAACTAACAAATAAATCAATTATGAATGCTATGCTCTGAGGACATGGCAGATCTTTTATTTTTCTTACCATATGCACAACTTTAACCATCATTGGCACAGTAATTGAAACAAAAATATATAATTCACACAAAGTGCTGGTTAAGAAGATTGTTTACTTCATCACTTCAATTCCTTATAAATATAACACACCACACCCAATGTATGCTAGCATACTTTAAATTAGGACATTACATGATAAAAGAAAAACAAGCAAATTTCATAGGAGCACTCTTCTCACAGTCAAACACAATCTTTAACACAACAAGCATACCAAAAAATATATATCAATAATACCAGGCAAATTGCAAGAACATTAGGAAAGAAGAAGGGACAAAATTAGAAAGTGGCAAGAAAAACTTACAAAGATTCCCAACACACTGCTTGCAATGAATAAAGTGTATGGCACCTATTCAAAATAAATAAGATTTATAATCAAATTGGGACACAAAGGCGTTGAATACCGTAGGATAGATATTAGGAGAATGCTTAAAATGAGAGAGTATTGCACATAAGACATAGTTTCCAAGCTTATGAAATTGCTCAACTCCAAATGATTGGGCCCACTATTAGGTTTCCAAAACCATTCCCATCTGCATATCATTTCATGTTCAACCAACTAATACCAAGGCATTAAACCTATTGTTATGATGCACTATGTGTACAGATGGAACCCACTTAAGAAACAAAAGAGGAATCCTGCATTGGAGATGGTGTAACTTGTCTAAACATCCCAGTTCATACCAAATTCCCAAAATCTGTGAACAAATGAAAATACTTACTGCTAAGACATATTTACTCTCCTAATTTGTAAAAAAACCTCTACAACCCCCACTAAACACCTCTCACTGCTAGGACAATATGGCTCCTAAATTAAACCTCAAACGCTAATATGCTAAGATACCAAAATGAGGAAAACCAATGAAAATCATAACAATATTTCAAGTATATATTGGTATAACAACATTGCCGAAGTTATATAGGCTTCGTGTGTGTGTCAAAATCAGGAAGAAAAGAATAAGAAAAATAACATAATAATAATAGAACAATAAATAGCCTGTAAAGTAACTCCATGCATAGTTGGTACTGCTGAACTATATAAATTATAACTAATAGCAACCAAGATCATTAATAGTAATGATAGAAGTCCTTAAAGTTATTAGTATGATAGGAGTTACTGTTATAGAGGAATAGATAAAGGAGTAAAGTTAGAAAAATGTGATATGGGCAGTCTAAAAAAAGTAAAGAACACATGAAAAAACAGTCGTATAAAGTGTGAAGGATCAAAGGTCAAAACAGAGGTAACTTTTTGTGGAATATTTTACCCAAAAATACCCCAAACAACAGAGTTCAAGGGTATGTTTGGTTTATGTTCCTTTTGGTGGCTTTAAACAATATTGTTGATATTCAGAGGAACAGGTCCACTTAAAAAGTTATCATCAAAGCGCCTGCAACCACACAATATTTGAAGACAAAAAAGAAACATTAATTCTATTTACTATTTTAAAGTTTCAGATATGGATAATCAGACCAATAGAGGGCCTTAATTATGCATTTGGATGAGCATTTGCAAACTTAATTTTTAATGATGTTGATTTGGGAAGTAGATTTGAAGTCAAGTCACGATAAGGTTTGGTTCTCAACATTTTCAATGGTTTGTGAATTTTCAGTTATGAGTTTAAAACTATACAAATAAATAGAGCAAAAAAATAAAATAAGGTTATCTAACACTTTGATGTTATTCTTTCATGTCATTTTGAAATTTCCATTTAGTGATAATCTGCATGCATACATATATGTAATGTTGAATATATATACATACATACATATATATATATATATATATATATAATGTAATTAATCTATCAAATTCTTGCTTACTTGTGAAAGAACTTCCAAATATCCCTGTCAGCCAAATTCTTGACTAAATGAGCTCACAAAATGCCCGCCTCATGTATCAGACTTCTCAGCTGTCGTATGCCATTACGGAAGCCAACATAGTGCCTCTTAGTGGAGCTAGATATACCACCCCATATAGAGGCCTCAATCACTGATACCAAAATCAAAAGGAAAATACAAAAAGGAATTAAAAGTTTACCATAACAGAATATATTACCATAACAAAATCAAAAGTTTACCATTACTAGCAACAAGTGGAAGCACCATTGCCCTCAAATCACAATACGCAATATATTGTCACCAAGGAAAGCATAATTTTTATCGAGTATAGACAATCAAATATAGGGAAACAAACCTTCTTAAGAGCAAAGAAGAAAAACATACCAGCTAAAAGCTCTAAGAGCTGCCAACTACGTCCAATGCATAAACCTTCCTATTCCATTCAAAAAATAAAAAACAAAACAAAAGAGTATTAAATTGCTATAGTTATAGAATTGATTAATCTTAATTAAATAAATGTAAATTTAATTTAATTTTCATCCCAGAGCTGATCTTGTCATCTCATAAGCCAAGATGCAAGTTGCATTGGCAGGAACACTTTGGGCCATTGCAAGACCAAAACCCTTATAAGTGCCCATGATCCACTGCCACTGCAGCTGTTCCAGTGCCAACTAGCGCACTTTGTGCTTGTAATCTGAGATTCACCATGAGACAAAATCAATAAATACATATTTTGAGTACTTAATATGAAAAATGGATTTAGTTAAAGTTAAGAAAGACTATCTAATTTCATGTCAACCACCAGATACATAATTGACTTTGATTAAATGAGAACATAAAGAAGAAATGTGTCTTAGAAAACAAGGAAAAAACTCAGTTCTAGCTAAGGAAGTTATTAGTTTTCAAAGAGGTAAAAAAAATAGAAGTAGAAAAACTTTTACACTGATATAATATATATATATATATATATATATATAAGTAAAAGTGGATCCTTCATCTATATCTATTTATATTTTACTATTATTTTGAGCATTTCTAATAGTCGCTCCTTAAGAAGTAATACTTTTTTCACTGTTCATTTTTTTAAAATTCGCGTGTCAATTTGAAATGTTGAGAATAATTAAAGAATAACATATATATATATATATATATATATATATATATATATCAATTCTCAATTATCAATTTCAATCATGTGCTTGTGCCATTAATTATTTGTGAGTGTATCCAAAACACAGAGCAATATGTTCAGATCTGGAGATTACCACACCTTGAATACCCACGTTATTTGTGAGTATATATATATATATATATATATATATGTATGTATGTGTGTATATATATATACTCTACATCCTGTTGCATTCAATAAAAGAGGAATTACAAATTTTGGGCGAAATAAAACATGATTCATTAATTGTCATAGGACCATCATCACCCCTACTATTGAAGACTAACAATTAGGCCTCTAGCCAACAACATTAAGATAAGAATGTCATTAAATTTCACTATATTTTTATGTCAGATGTTACATTATTTCAACCCCCTATTATCAGAAATAGGCATACTTTTCTTCTACATTTTAGCTGAATCGCAATCCTATATTGCACAGTTAATCATACCTTTATTTTCTTGAAGATATCTCTGAATCCCTGTTCTCTAAGGACACGCTCACGAAGTCTGTATAGAATCTAGAACACTTACTCCAAGGAAAAAGAGAGAAATAAATGAAAATGAAGATTAGATATGTACCAAAAATGCTGCACTTTATTGTATTCCATATTAAAAGAACATATACATATATAATATACTGGCTCAATGTTGAACTCAATAAAATTCCGCATATACATTCCTTCACACACACAAAAAAAAACATTCATTCAGTTGAAAGACCAAGCTTTGGGTTTCACCAAATGGCTTTTCCCCCTTTTTATTCTTGTATCTGCACATCAGATACCAGGTCTTATAATCTTAATTGACGCCCCTTTTCTATAGCTACCATTACCACATTTTTTTATGTCCTGTCATGAAAATCATCCAAACTTCTTATGGATACATCTTGTATAGAAGAGTTTCAGTAATGAAATTTGGTAAATTGGCAACCTGTGCTTGTGTATTCACGTCAAGTGATAGCCAATTTTTGAGTAATCATGTATAGAAGAGTGCCAATAATTTGATTCCTATTATATTGTTCTTTTAACATTTTTCTGTTCATTTGTTAACAATAGTTTTACCCTAGTCAAAACCATGGTGGTAAAATCTAAGAAGACACACAAACATAAACATATAAGTATAATCAACCATCATACAATACAATCAGGAAGAAGCAGACCAAAAAAATATTAGGAAAGGAAAACAGGAAAATGCAGTTTTTAAGCAAATTCACAAGAATTGTGTAAAGTCATGTTAGACTTTTGGCAAGCGTACCAATTGTCGTTGTAAGTTACAAAATTTATAAAAGTTCGTCTCCACAGGGACTTGTGCTACTCAGATAATCCAAATAGAATTCAACAATTGAATAGTTATGTACAACGAGTATGGTCGAAGTTTTGATGGTTTTTACGGAAATAACGAAAGATTACGGAAGTTAATAAAACGATTTTAATTAACTAAAGAAAAGCGTAGGATTGGATTTCATCATTCATACCTTGGTATCCAATTAATATTACCATGTATAAATCATTTTTCTTTTTTTACTGATGCACACATTAATTAACCTCAAATCGATCCCTCGCAATCGAGTTCTAAGGATATTTACTGAATATCAATCCCTCGCATACGAAGTAAATAACCCAGCATTACAATCATAATCGCGTGCTATTTGCAATCTAAACGTTATGCTCTATTCCTAGCAACGTAACGTAAAGAGTAAAACTATTCAGTTCAAATCCTAAGAGTACTTTCCAGTTAAACTTAGAATCCAATTTCATGAAACTAATGATCAAGTAGAATCAAGCATTAAGAACGGAATAAAATTACCAATAATAAATAGAAAAGACTTATGCATAAATAAATATTAAAAGAGATACTTAAAAGTAGAAGATTACATCCAATCCTTTAAGAGAAACTAACCAAACATGGAGAGAACCTCCTTAAGAGAAGAATTGATGAAGGGCCCCATCACCGCTTCTTTCCGG
>PYAF01000484.1:132018-148257 GCA_007407185.1 Glycine tomentella | reverse complement strand
TCTAACCTACCTAATACTAATATTTAAGAGCCTAAACTAAAGAAAAAGCTTGAGAAACAAAGGAAAGAGAGAAAATTGAATTGCAAGGGATGATTTTGGCCTTGGGGGTGCTTGGGTATTTATAGGGGGTGGCCTGGTCGAGTTTGGTCGCCCAAGCGACCAATTTCGTCATGTTTTACTCGCTTGGGCGAGTAAAAGCCCAACTTGCACGTCCACTTGGCCTTCAAGTGGCCCCCAATTGATGTTGTTGCTCGCCCAAGCGAGCAAAATACACTATATTAACTCGCTTGGGCGAGTTAAAGGTACCGCAGAAACTTCTTTGGGCCTGATTTGATTTCTGCACCTCCCAGGTTTGCTTTTTGATCCATTTTTGCTTGCTTTGCTTATTCGAAGCCTCGAAAATCCACGAAATCTATCAAAATACAAGGCATGATTGGATTAATCTTCCAAAATATAAAAACTACATTCATACAAGTAATAAATATAATTTAACTAGGTTTAGGACAAGTTTATAAGCAAAGTTTTTGAAATCAAAAGATAAGTACCTATATTTGAAACCTGAATTTAATTGAATTAGGGCACTTATCAAGCCAGAACATCAACACACACCATTATACATTTGATAAGAGAAAATGAAATTAAATTAAATTAAATTAAAGGCTTGAAGCATCAAATTAACGTACTGATGTTAATGTAATCATTGAGAAAGCAAGTGGGAATGGCTTTGACAGGCTTGGCAAACGCGATTTGCACAAGCTATCTCAACTTTTCCAGCGTCTGCGGTAGCAAAATATCCACAGCGTCATCAATAGTTTTCACCTGGAACATCCCTTCTTCCAAGTCCTTATCTTCCAAGCACACCCAGGTGCAACATAGCACCACCTTCTCCAAAAGCTCCGAAAACTACGCCGCCAGGCTGTACGCCACAAAGGCTTTGTAGCTTAACCCGACAATGCTTGTTGTCTAAAGCCCGTGGGCCAGGAGGAGGGTCGCAGATAGCAGGTTTCATGGCTGATGCGAGGGGGAGATTAAAGGCACATGAAGAAGAATGCGGTTTAGGGAATAGATCTAGCACCGATGCAGTTCAAAATCACAGGTTTCAAGACCCTTGGTTCAAAACCAGAGGGTGCCAGGCATGGTTCCTGTGGTTCAAAATGGAGTTGTCGGCGGGAGAGGAAGAGGACGAAGGCGAAGATGGTGGCAGGGCATGTGGGGTGGGCGTGGGTATGGGAAGGGTGAGAGACTGAGAGACTGAGAGTGCACGCGTCTTCGAACACTTTTAAAAAAATTGAACATTTTTAAAAAGTGCGTGTTCTCGACAGATATTTATTCAAATTTTCAGTTTCTTTAAAGACGGTTTTCTTTCATCACAAAATCGTCTTAGAATAACAACCTTCTAAGACGGTTTCGGAAAAGCCGTCTTAGAACAGTAGTTTCCAAGACGGTTTTTGAACAACTGTCTTTGTAAATAATAAATTATTTACAAAATTGTCACCGCCTATCATTCTAAAACGGTTATAATACAACCGTCTTTGAATGCGCGTCATAAAATCTAACTTTTGTAGTAGTGTTTATGTTTGCATCATTGAGAAAATTGTTGTGAGATTATATAGAAGCGTTTGACACATCTGATTCTTCAACTCTCCATCAGGATTTAAAGGTACCTATTTGCTTAAGAAATAGAAGCGTAAAGTTGACTATTTTATTGTGTTCTTCTTCTTAACTTTGGAAGAGGTCGCAGCTGGGAAACTAGGATATTCTGTCTTTGTTCTTGGTGAATTGAGACGTGCAACTTCTGGTTGGGAAACTAGGATTTAGTGCTGGGAAACAAGGACCAGTCTGTCTCTGTTCTTAGTGAATTGAGACGAGAACTTTTTGCTGGGAAACAAGGATACCAACTGGGATAATTGTTGTGTAAGGGTAGACTAGGAAACTAGGATACTAGGAAATCTTGTACACAAAATTATCATAGTGGAGTTGTTCATTGTATTGATTTTCCAATTTGGACGTCGTGGTGTTTTACCCAATTGGATTTTCCACGTTAAAATTGATTGTGTTTTCTTTATCTTTTATCTCCATATTATTACTTTGAGTTTGATTTTATTAAATTTTATAAAACTCAATTCACCCCCCTCTTGAGTTCATCTGGGACCAACAATTGGTATCAGAGCTGTGTTCTCTTTATTTTAAAGGTAACTCCTGAAGAGTAGATCTTAAGATGAACCCAATGGAGACAATAAGAGAAGGCTACTCTACCCAAAGGCCTCCAATATTCGAGAGAAAGTACTACAATTACTGGAATAACAAAATGGAGATTTTCATTCAAGCAGAGAACTATCTAGTCTGGAAGGTAATTGAAAAAGAAGACTTTCAGATCACAAAGATGAATGAAAAGAGAGAAAGAGTGCCAAAACTTGAGGACGAATATATTGATAAAGATTGAAAGAAGTTAGAATACAATGCTCAAGCCAAGAGAATTCTTCATTGTGGACTAGGGACACAAGAATACAATTGCGTGATGGGTTGCAAGACTGCAAAGCAAATGTGGAATCTTCTAGAGGTAACACATGAGGGTACAAACGAGGTAAAATAGTCAAAAATTGATCTCCTTATGCATCAATATGAATTGTTCTCTATGAAGCCTAAAGAGTCTATTAGGGATATGATAACTTGTTTTACTAACATAGTAAATGAGTTAAATGCTTTAAGCAGGGACATACAGGTTGAGGAGCAAGTAAGGAAAATTCTGAGCAGTCTCCCTAGAGAGGACTGGATGCCAAAGGTCACTGCTTTGCAAGAAACCAAAGACTTTAAGACTTTTAATCTTGAGCAGTTGGCAAGATCTCTAATGACATATGAGATGCAACTAGAGTCCCATAGAAAGGAAGATGTAAGATTGAAGGATAAAGGCATTGCTTTAAAAGCTCAATCAAAGGAAGTGAGTGATGACTCAGATGATGAGGAGGAGATTGAAATGTTTGTGCGGAAGTTCAAAAAACACTTAAAGAACCAAAAGTTTAATGGAAGCTCAAGCAATAAACAAGTAAAATCTAACACCTTCTTTTCTTCAAGAACTGATTATAGTTGCTTTAGGTGTGGCAAAACAGGTCATAGGATTAAGGATTGTCCTGAAGTAGAGCAAGAAAGTAGAAAGGAGAAGAAGGCTAAAGAGCAGAAGAAGTATGAAAAGAAGGAGTTCAAGAAAGCAATGATGGCTGCTTGGACTGATTCTGATTCAGAGGAAGAAGGCTCTAAAAGCAGTGAAGCTGAGGCCAACATTTGTCTTATGGCTGGAACTAACTCAGAAGGTGAAGACACTGAGGTAAATTTTCTTGAACTGAGATCTTCCATGCATTTGTTAACAAAGAAGCATCTATTGAAAATGTTAGACTTTGTAATAGATGAGTATTTAAAAATACGTGAACATAATGATGAGTTGATTGGTGACTTTAGTGAATTAAAGAATGAGCTTAAAAAATTCTTTAAGGCTAATAAAGAATTGAGAAAAACCAATGAGAGCCTAGAGGAGGAAATCACTAGCCTTAAGAATATCGGTTATGAACTTGAAAATGAAAATTCCTCTCTGGTTGTAAAATTGAAAGAGCATAAGAAAGAGGAATGTGTGGCAATTTGTGATGCTCTATTGAAAGAAAAAATTGAAAAATTGGAGGATGAGGTAGAAAAGTTGACTAAAGAGAATAAGGACATCCAAAATAAGCTAGAGTCTGCCCTTAGGAGTCACAAGTTAGATAGACCCAATGCTATTGACTAGTTGAATAAGAATTGTAACACATCTAGGCATGAGTTAGGCTTTAAAGGTAATAAGAAATCTACCTGGAAAAAAAAAACTAAGCATGTGGACTTGTATGAGAAAAGGGTATGTTATCATTGTGGCAAGGTAGGACATCTTAAATTTGAATGCAACAGTAGGATAAAAGCTATCGAAAAGAATGTCACATATGTTAAGAATAACTCTATTTCTGCATGCAAAGTAAAACAAGTTTGGGTTAGAAAAGAAGAACTTTCTAACTTTGTTGAAAAGATGAAGAGACCCAAGCTAGACTAGGTTCCCAAAACTAATCATTAATTTGTGACTGCAGGTTGGACTGAGGGGGAACAACTCGTGGTACCTTGACAACGGTTGTTCCAAGCACATGACAGGAGACAAATCAAAATTTCTCTCACTCAAACCTTTTGAAGGTGAAAGTGTGACCTTTGGGGACAATGACAAAGGGAAAATTATGGGCGTAGGTAAGGTTGATAAGTCACCATCATACTCCATAGATAATGTGTTTTATGTTAAGGGTCTTAAGCATGATTTATTAAGCATTTCTCAATTTTGTGATAAAGGTAACAAAGTTAAGTTTACTTCTGATAAATGCTTAGTAACTAGAATGGATTCAAATGAGGTAATTCTAGAGGGTAAAAGAATTAGAAACACTTATCAGGTTGATTTGAATTGTTTGCCAAATGTCTCTCTCACCTGTTTGAGTGTTTTAGATAATGACCCATTGTTGTGACATAAGAGGTTAGGACATGCTAGCTTGAATACCATCAAGAAGCTGAACTCATATGAACTGGCTGATGGCCTTCCATCAATAAAAGTACAAAATAATAAGGTATGTGATGCATGTGCAAGAGGTAAGCAAGTAAGATCCTCCTTTAAATCCAAGAATATGGTAAGCACTACTAGACCTTTTGAACTCACTCATATGGATTTGTGTGGACCAATGACTGCCATGAGTAGGTTTGGTAAGAGATATGTTTTTGTGATTGTTGATGATTTCTCTAGATTTACATGGGCTATTTTTCTTGCAACAAAAGATGAGACTTATGATGAATTTAAAGCTTTTGTCAAGAAAAATCAAAATTTATTTTAACATCAACTTGCTTCTATCAAGTCTGATAATGGAGGAGAATTTGCTAACAAAAAAATTATGGAGTTTTGCAGGAAGCATGATATTAACCATAACTTTTCAGCTTCTAGGACTCCACAACAAAATGGAGTGGTAGAAAGGAAAAATAGAACACTAGAGGAGATGACAAGAACCATGCTGATTGCAAGTGGTCTTCCAAGAAATTTATGGGCTAAAGCTCTCAACACTGCCTGTTATATCATAAATAGAGCAATGATCAGACCCTTGTTGAAAAGGACACCTTATGAGCTACTCAAAGGAAGAAAGCCCTCACTAATACACTTGAGAACCTTCGGTTGTAAGTGTTTTGTGCACAATAATGGTAAGGATAATTTAGGTAAATTTGATGCACGTAGTGATGAGGGTGTGTTCCTAGGATATTCCTCAAAGAGTAAGGCTTATAGAGTATATAATAAAAGAACTATGTGTGTTGAGGAAAGTATTCATGTCATATTTGATGAGTCTGATGTGCTTGATAAAGTTGTGCATAATTCTTATGATTTTAATATAGGTTTGATAAGATCACCTACAGGACTAAATCACAACAAAGATAAGGAAGATGACTCGGGGATTAGAGCAACTGATCACAAAGAATTAGGAGATGCAAACACTAGAGAGGAGGAACCACCTAAGTTTATTACTGATCAAGAAGGAGTAAATGAAAAAAAAGTGACAAGCTTATAATGAATCAAAGTGAGGAATTTCAATTCAGAAAGTGGAAACACTAGAGCTCACACCCAATAGACATGATTATTAGTGATATAAGAAAGGGAGTACAAACTAGATTTCCAATTAGGAATTTTTGTGCTTTTAACGCTTATATCTCCTTTACTGAGCCTACTGATCATATTTCTGCTTTGAGTGATTCAGATTGGGTGTTAGCTATACAGGATGAGCTTCATCAGTTTGAAAGGAATAAAGTCTGGCATCTTGAACCAAGACCCAAGGATAAAACTGTAATTGGATTGAAGTGGGCATTTAGGAATAAGTTAGATGAGCATGGCTCCATCACAAGGAACAAGGCAAGGCTGGTGGCTAAAGGATATAATCAACAAGAAGACATTGATTATGGAGAGACCTTCTCACCAGTGGCAAGAATGAGGCTATCAACATTCTCATTGCTTTTGCATCCTACATAGGCTTCAAGCTATATCAGATGGATGTGAAGACTACATTTTTGAATGGTTTGCTGCAAGAGGAAGTATTTGTTGAGCAACCACCTAGATTTGAGGATCCCACCATTGGAGATTATGTCTACAAGTTGGACAAAGCTTTGTATGGATTGAAGCAAGCTCCAAGAGCATGGTATGAAAGGCTTTCTAAATTCCTTTTAGCTAATGGGTCCAAGAGAGGTAAAACTGATAAAAATCTCTTTTTGAAATTCAAAGGTAGTGATTTGTTAGTTGTACAGGTTTACATTGAAGATATTATTTTTTGTGCTTCTAACAATGATTCGGTTGAGGAATTTGCAGGGCTAATGAGTAGTGAATTTGAGATGAGTTTAATGGGTGAGCTGAATTTTTCTTAGGACTGCAGATAGTTCAAAGTGAAGGAGGAACTTGGATTCTTCAGCAGTAGTATCTTAGAGAACTTCTCAAAAAATATGGATCGGAGTCTTCAAGGACACATTACACTCCTATGGCTACAGGTGACATAATTCATGTAGACAAGGATGGTAAGAGTGTAGATTGTACTATGTATAAAGGTATGATAGGCTCTTTACTGTACTTGACTGCAAGTAGGCCTGATATAGTTTTTAGTGTAGGATTATGTGCTAGATTTCAGAGTAATCCAAAAGAATCCCACCTAAAAGCTGTAAAAAGGATCCTAAGATATTTAAAAGGGACAAGTAATTTGAGCTTATGGTATCCTAGAGGAGCTAACTTTGATTTGTTTGCTTTAAGTGATGCTGACTTTGCAGGCGAATTAGTTGGTAGGAAAAACACTTCTGGGATGGCACAATTTCTCGGTCCAGGTTTAGTGTCATGGGGATCTAAAAAGTAGAACTCAGTGGCTTTATCCACAACTGAAGCAGAGTATGTAGCAGCGGCTTTGTGTTGCACACAACTATTGTGGATCAGGCAACAACTTTCTGACTTTGGTATTAGTATAGGTTGTATGCCTATTTTCTGTGATAATACTAGTGTCATTTGCATTTCTAAAGATCCTGTGTTGCATTCTAGGACCAAGCATATTCATATAAGACATCATTTTCTTAGAGATTGTGCAGAAACTAGTTTAATCGAACTTAAATTTTGTGATGCTGAACATTAGGTTGCTAATATTTTCACTAAACCCCTAAGTCGTGAGAGATTTGAAAAATTAGACTGGAGCTAGGGTTGATAAATCACAACTGATATGTTAAAATTTCTTTTCCCCAATGATTGACTAGTTTAGAAAAGGATGGACATTCATGATATTTGTTGAACTATTTTGTATCTCTCACTTCCATATTCACCTATCTCTGGTAGATCGTTCACTTCATATACTTCTTGTGTTATTAATTCTGAAGTGCATGCCTTGATATTGTAGTTAATTTGCTATGTTGTGAGGAATAATGTGCATTTGTGTTTTCTCTGTGAGGCAGACAATCTAGAACTTGTATGATTAAAGCTCAAAGCTTATTGTTTGAGATGTTTCATAAGTTTACTGAAAATGATATAGGCCATATTTGGTCGTTTGAGCCTTTCAAGCTAACCCTTTCAGTATTTTATATCCCTCGTCACCCTATTTGAGCCTTAACTTTGACTTTCATTGATAAAATATAATATGCAACCCTTTGTGTTTTGATTTAAAAAAAACCATTTTAGGTGTGGATATGCATAGTTTCTAAAAGTATCATGAGGTGTCTGGTTGAAAAAGAAAAAGAGGGAATAACAGGGAAAAGAAAAAGAAAAGAAAAATCATCTTGATTAAAAAAAAATTGAAACATTCATCTTGATTTAAAAAAAAGGAGAAAAGAAAAAGAAAGTTGAAGCATTCATCTTGATTAAAAAAAGAGAAAAGAAAAAGAAAGTTGAAGCAGTCATCTTGTTTTAATAATAATAAAAAAAACATGTTGAAAGTACTAAGTGGAGAGGAAAGTAGGAAACTATACATATCAATACTATACTTATTTGTTTCCTATCTCACCTTATTCTTTATTTGTTTCTTATCCACCTTGTAGGTTACAAGCTTATAAAGACCTATTGATTTGGTGGCTTATGAAATATTTTCACACTAAGAGTGGAGAGTAGTCATGATGTACAAGCTTATGGAAAGCCTAGAGAATAAGAACATAGAGTGATCCTAAATATGAGCGAAAATGCAATTATTGCAATGTTAAGGCATGTGCTTTAGAATGTTAATTTCTTTGCAGCCTTTCATCTTTATCATTTCTTGTTCTTCATTGTTAGCTCTATTCATGTTGTTCTACCCATGTATCCCTATTCATGCTAAGGTTCATAACCATTCTCTCTATCATGATTGTTTGTTTTAATCTTTCCGATGATGCCAAAAGGGGGAAAGAGGTTTGAATGCCATGTTATGGTAAATTGTTGTTGTGAGTTATTGATTTTAGTCATAGCTTAGCAAGGCTAGGGAATAGTTGAAAATCATTAGTAGATAAAGTTGAATATCATTCATTCATAGTGCATTCATAGTATATTTGTTCATTCAATTAGTACATGACACTAATTATTTGTCATCATCAAAAAAAGGGAAATTGTTGGATATTTGTTTAACCCTTTATGCATAAAAACATTTATAAAGTTTTGATGATAACAAACAATGAATGCCACATTATTAGATTTATTGCACTGATGATAATTATTTGATTATTTAATATTTTGCAGTTATTGACATTTTGGATTTATGAAGATCAACATAATTGATAAGATTGTTCGAAGAATCCTGAAGATTGATATCATTCAAGATGACATGGAATTAAGAAGATTTGATTCTATTTATTTTTTTAGATTTTTTTTTAGATTTTATGTAAGGAGATTAGAAGATTGATTTGTTAAGATATTTATCTTTAAGATTGCATTCAAAAATATGATAGAATATTTTTTAATATTGCATTCAAAAATATGATAGAATATTTTTAAGATTGCATTGCATAATATAATAGAATATCTTTAAGATTGCATTGCATGATAAAATAAAATATTTTTTTAAGATTGCACTCAAAAATAGAATATAATATCTTTTAATATTAAAAAATAGGATAGAATATTTTCAAGATTGCATTGCATAATATAATAAAATATCTTTAAGATTGCAGAATATCTTTCAGAATTGCATTCAAAAAAATTAGTTAAAATCATATGCTTAAATTAGTATAAATAGAAACATATGTTAGTGTTTAGAGTATGCATTTCATTCCAAATAATATTAGAGTTTTACAGAGTTTATGTTTACATCATTGAGAGAATTGTTGTGAGATCATATAGAAGCGTTTAACAAGTTTGATTCTTCAACTCTCCATCAGGATTTAAAGGTACCTATTTGCTTAAGGAATAGAAGTGTAAAGGTAACCATTTTATTGTATTCTTCTTCTTGAACTTGGAAGAGGTAGCAGCTGGGAAAGTAGGATACCAATTCTGTCTTTGTTCTTGATGAATTGAGACGTGCAACTTTTGACTGGGAAACTAGGATACCAGTCTGGGTGGGAAACAAGGATACCAATCTGTCTCTGTTCTTGGTGAATTGAGACGAGAACTTTTTGCTGGGAAACAAGGATAGCAACTGAGATAATTGATGTGTAAGGGTAGACTAGGAAACAAAGATACTAGGAACTCTTGTACACAAAATTATCATAGTGGAGTTGTCCATTGGATTGATTATCCAATTTGGACATCGTGATTTTTTACCCAATTAGATCCACGTTAAAATTGATTATGTCTTCTTTATCTCTTATTTTCATATTATTACTTTGAGTTTGATTTTATTAAATTTTATAAAACTCAATTCACCCCCCTCTTGAGTTCATTTGGGACCAACAACAGATAATCGTATTACTAGTAGATAGAGATAGAAAAATTTGTCAAGGATATGTTACTGGTTGGATGATCAGACCCAGTGGAAGTCCCTATTCCAGTCTGCTGATTTTATAAAGAAAGATGGTAGCTAGAGATTCTTTGTCAATTACCGAGCTTTCAATAAGGTCACCATTCCAGATAAGTTTCCTCTCCCAATTATAGATGAGCTTCTTGATGAATTGCATAGGGTGGGTATATTCTCTAAATTGGACCTGATGTCTGGATGTAATCAGATTAGAATGAGGGTGGAATATATAGAAAAGACAGCGTTTCACACACACGAGGGACACTACGAATATCAAGTGATGCCCTTTGGGTTGCGAAACGCACCTTCTACCTTTCAATCACTGATGAATGCTGTTTTTAAACCTCATTTATGGAAATTTGTGTTGGTTTTCTTTGACGACATATTAGTCTGTAGCACCTGTATTGGGGATCATGTGCAACATCTAAACATGGTGTTAGAGATTCTGCAACAACACCAAGTATCGGCTAATTATAAAAAATGCAGCTTTGGGTAGTAGGAGTTGGAGTACCTGGGACATTTAATTTCCAAAGGAGTTAAAGCGGATCCTCAGAAGTTGGCTGTAGTGAGTCAGTGGCCAGTTCTACGGACCTTGAAAGGATTAAGGGGTTTTTTTGGGGTCTCACAGGTTGCTACCAAAAATTTGTCAAGGGTTATGGTCACATTGCTCGACCACTAACTCAGCTATTGAAGAAGGATTGTTTTCAGTGGGGTGATGAGGCTCAATGAGCATTTGAAGCTTTAAAGGCTGAAATAATAAAATTACCTACCTTGTCGCTGCTTAATTTTGGGGGACTTTTATTGTAGAAACAGATGCTTTGGGAGTAGGCATGGGGGCGGTTTTGATGCAGCAGGGACGTCCCATTGCATTTTTTAGTAAGGCCTTTTTCGAAACAACAAAGTTACTATCTGTTTATGAAAGGGAATTGAAGGCTATAGTGTTTGCAGTCCATAAGTGGCACCACTATCTCATGGGACCAAGGTTGTCAAAATCAAGTCTACGTATATTTGTGGGAGCTCCGTAAACTCGACTCGTAGACTCGAATCGTAAAATCGTAAGAGTCTACTTCAAACAAAAAAAATAGTAAATTACCTATATATAAATATGAAACATAAATTCATACAATGATACAATCATACAATAAGTTCTTAGTCCATAGTTCATAGTTCACATCCAATCAAACATAAATTCATACACTACTAAACATAAGTACTTATAAGCAACAATGAAATAGCAAGTATCAGTTCCAAAGACATTGATTATTTGCAGTTCAGAAAAACAAAAACAATCATTCAGCTCCTCTCTCAATTTCACTAGTGCCACCAATAATGGACAGAGCAAATAACCTAAACACTAAACAACATTCACCAATCCATGGCTTATGCCTCAACATTCAGAGAAACACAATCTCAACTAACAATTAATCTTTGGAACATTTGTACAAAGACACTGATTATTTTTGTTATGCTCTTTAAGTAACAAGAAACAATTCAAATTTAGTGAATTGTGATTGTGAATTCTTTTCATTTTTTTAACCTTTCATGCTGAATGATTGGATTAGATGGCACTTCCTATTTATTGGTCACTAACTCACTTTAACTAACAATTCACAAATATTTCAACTATCCTAATTAACTACCCATTCCCCATTGTCCTAACAGACACCAAACAAGATCTTGAAGTCATATCCATATGGTTCTGATATAAGGTGATTGAGCACAAGAAACAATGAGGAACTATAGGTGGGTGTTAGGGCCAACTGGCCAAGTCTTCTGCAAGTTAAATAGAACACAATGTAATGAGACCTTAAGTATCTATTCTAGATGCCGAAGAGTAGGTAGTTGGTGGATATCAGCTAGTCTGTTAGTCGGTTAGAAGAAATAAAAAACTAAAAAGATATAGAGTTATAATTAGGAAGTTAGAGATTTTGTTGCTTTGAACCTTGATCAGTAGAGAAGGGGATAGCCCTCGAGAAGAGTCATCTCCTGATTTCAATACAGAAAAGCTATTTTGCTTCCTATTCTCTATCTCTGTTCTCTATAATTTCAGTTCTAAAGATCCCATGTGCTTAACAGTGAGTGTGGCCTTGGTACTAAACTTAGCAATCAAATTTCAAATTGTATATGCAAGATTGCAACTCACACACAATTTCACAATTCACACACAATTTCACCACGTAATTAACAAAGAGTATTGGCAAAGCCCCAATTTCACACACAATTCTCAGCATCTCTTAATAAATGTACAACTTTGAGGCATATGAATATGAAACTGTGGAAGAACACACATGACACACCAGTACAACACACATCAAAGGTACAAAATAAGGGTTGAAGAAGGGTTTCAGTAGAACCTCAGCCTCTCAAGAAGAACGAACACAATGAAAGACGGAACGAGCAAGGAGATCAACGACGATGGAGCAACGAGCGAAGATGGTCGACGATGCAGACACAGACCAGCCTCACCAGCGATGACGCGACAGAGTGAGGAGGAAGAACGAACGCATGAAAGTGATGAAACAACATAGTGAAAAATGAAATTCGAACCCTTAACTCCTGCTTTGAAAAATGACGTTGTGCCTCATAAAGTCAGACTCGCAAAATCGAAGCTAACTCGCGATTTCACTTAGAATCGATCGATTCTACATAGAATAATACGATTCTACTCCAAAAACAAGTCTACCTCCGATTTAACTCGCGGAGGGGTAGTAAACTCGTAAAATCGGACGAGTTTACGATTTAACTTGTGATTTTGATAACCATGCATGAGATGTCATTTTGTGATCCGGACTGATCAACGCAGCTTAAAGTATTTAACTGAACTGCGTTTAATGGCAGAGGGGCAGCAAAAGTGGGTTGCAAAGCTGATGGGATTTGATTTCGAAATTCAGTATAAACCTGGTAATGAAAATAAGGCGGCTGATGCTCTCTCCAGGGTTATTGATTGTAAGGAACTGACCCTAGTAAATAGCCCAGACTTGCAAACTATATCAGAAGATGTGTTGAAGGACCCGGTGACTCACAAAATTCTGATGGGGGTGCTTTTAACTGGAGACTCACATCCGGGATACCAGGTGATTAAAGGTTGTTTGTGGTACAAGAATAGATTGGTAATACCCCGGATTTCACCCAATATTCCGAAGCTTATAGAAGAATTCCATGCTTCCCCATTGGGGGGCATTCGGGAGAGTTACGTACTTATAAACGGCTTGCTGCGGTGCTGTTTTGGAAGGGTATGAGAAAAGACATTAGTGCTTTTGTTAGACAATGCACTGTTTGCCAACAACAAAAGTATGATAACTTGTTGCCCGCGGGGTTACTTCAGCCCTTATCGGTGCCGGAGAGGATATGGGAAGACGTTTCCATGGACTTTATTGGTGGTTTACCCAAGTCAAATGGAGTGGATACCATCTTGGTGGTAGTGGATCGTTGTCTAAATATGCACACTTTATGACCTTGAAACACCCTTTTGATGCTCAAGATGTGGCTGCTGTGTTTGTGAGGGAAGTGGTCAGATTGCATGGATTCCCTCGAACTATTGAATCCAACAGAGACCGTGTGTTTGTCAGCAAGTTCTGGGGGGAATTGTTTAAGTTAGCGGGCACGAAACTGAAATTTAGCCCAGCTTATCACCCACAATCAGACGACCAAACAGAGGTGGTCAATAGAACATTGGAGACATACTTACGATGTTTTATTAATGGACATCCTTAGGGTTGGGTGAAGTGGTTGCCATGGGCTGAGTTTTGGTTCAATTCCTCTTATAACAAGTCTATTAACATGACATCCTTCAAGGCTGTTTATGGCCGTGACCCACCCACATATGTGTTTTATTAATGGCAGTTCAAAAGGTGGTTCACCAGTGGCTGCTGTTGGTCAATGGCTGGCTGCCAGGGATGCCATTTTAGAGGATCTTCAACAAAATTTATGTCTGGCGCAATAGAGAATGAAGACACAAGCTGATAAGGGAAGGAGGGAAATGGCACATGCAGTGGGTCAATTAGTGTATCTCAAGATACAGCCATATAAGTTGCGTTCCTTGGCTCGTAGGGTGAATCAGAAATTGAGCCCACGATTTTGTGGTCCGTTTCCTATTGTTGAACATATTGGATCAGTGGCTTATCGTTTAGAGCTTCATTCATATTCAAAAGTGCATCCCGTTTTTCATGTTTCGCTACTAAAACCAGCAGTTCATGACTCGGGTCCAGTGTTACAATTACCCCATTGTTTAGCAAAAACCTTGGAATTCCAAGTCCAGCCTGCTGCTATTCTGAAGGTCAGGAAGTTGCTCAATGGCAAAGTTGAGTTGTTAGTGCAGTGAAAGTACCTGCCGGATTGTGATAACTCTTGGGAGGATTTAGCTGAGTTCCAAGAGCAATTCCCTCATTTTCCTCTTGGGGACAAGGTGGCTCTTGATGGAGGGGGTATTGATGAGCCTCTATAGCAGTTTGAAAGGATTTATGTGACGAGAAAGAAGGCCCAAAAGTTGGAGAATAACCAATTGATGGTAAAAGCGAATGAAGAATGGCAGTTTATTATTAATGAAGCCACGTGGCAGGCAATGAATGGTGAAGGGGAAGTGGGTAATGCGTGTGAAGGATATTCAGTTGAGGGGAATGCATTAAAGGGTGAAGGAAACGAACGTGGGAGGATATTGAAGATTCTTATTGATGAGTTTGTGGCAGAAGAGCGTGGTGCTCTGAAGCTGGTCCAGGAAAAGCTTTGTTGTTGATTTACCAGGTACCATCAGTCTCCTCATGAATTATCAATGCTATTCGAAAATGATTGTTGGGAATTGTTTAAACACCGAGCCTTTGGACCAAATGAGGTAGAATAGGCTCAGCTTGTGGTCACAGGGAAGGAGATAATAAAGAAATGTGGGAGAGTGCCTCTTGCAGCAAAAACACTTGGAGGTCTTTTACGCTTCAAAAGAGAGGAAAACGAGTGGCTCTTTGTTAAGGACAACAACCTTTGGCGTTTACCACAGAATTAAAACTCCATCATGTCTGCCTTGAGATTAAGTTACTTGAACTTGCCAATAAAGCTCAGATAATGTTTTGCTTTTTGTGCAATATTTGGCAAAGGTGAAAGAATATGGAAGCAAAATTTAATTGAACTATGGATGGATAATGGATTCATTTCATCTAATGAAATATTGGATGTTGAAGATGTTGGTGATGGTGTGTGGCGAAAAATATTTTGGAGATCATTTTTTCAAGATATTGAGAAAGATGGATTTGGCACAATTTGTTGCATATGAGATTTGTTATATTCCAACTAATGGTGTAACTACTTTGTTTGATAGAATCCACCATCTCTCAGATTATAGTACGGGGTCCAATTCAACCCAGTTGCATCAACTGAAATTCTTGAGGACCTATCTAATGCAACGGTATAGAGGGCAACCTTTTCCTGATGTATTGAAGTGTTACTCTTTGCAGGTGCTTCACTTAGAAGGAAGTGAAGAATTGTCATCTTCTATTGGTCGTTTAAAACATCTAAGGTAACTTGTGGAATTTACAGATATTAAAATTATACAGTTGATTGTCTCTCAAAAGTTACCTAATAATTTGATACACTTAAAAGCTCTACAACAACTATCTTTGATAGGGCGTGGGAAACTATGAGCTTGCCACCTCAGATAGGGAAGTTGACTTCCCTAAAGAGTTTAATCATGTACTTTGTTGGCAAAGAAAGAGGGTTCCTTTTGTCAGAACTGAGATCCCTGAATCTTAAATGAGGTATTCATATCAAGCATTTGAAAAAAGTGAAAAGTGTAATGGATGCCAAATATTTAACTTATCTAACATGAGGCATGTAAACTACCTATACGAGGACTGCTATGATGGTGTAGTTTTAATGGTGCTAGACCATATGTCACTCTGCGTGCTGCCAAACCTCCTTCCGAAGGTTATCGAGGGGGATGGGGAAAACATATTCCCATGCCTTTCCGCACTTAGAATTTTGCAATGTCCTAATTTTTTGGCAAAGGAAGCATTTCTGCAAGGAATGCACTCTCTAAAAAAAAAAATTACGTATCCCATTGCGTGGAGGCTACACGCTATGCACAGGTAAGGAGTGTTGAGGCCAACGGATCAATTGGGTGTTGGTACACACGAATTTGAGAGAAAAACAGCTTCTATTACTCACAAGAATAGAATTACAGAGATTTACAAACTCAAAACAAAACAACTCTCAAACTCAGACCACTGACACAACACTCACTAAGAATTCTCACTACTTGGATGAATTCACTCTTGGTGTTTCTGTGTGTCTA
>PYAF01000484.1:95996-124161 GCA_007407185.1 Glycine tomentella | reverse complement strand
AAAAAAAAAAAAAAAAAAAAAAAAAAAAAAAAAAAAAAAAAAGAGTTCTTCCATACACATATATAGACCCTCTTCCACTTGCCAGTGAGAATAATGGCAAGGCAAATAATGAAGAAACTACAGTAAGTGATGCTCTTGTATCAACTGATGATAGAACCGCAGATGGCATGCTTATGGTCGGTGATATACATATTTTGTTCTTGGATCCACAACGAGACCTTTTCCTCCATTCACTTCTAAGTCATGCCTTTGAGAATAGAAGTACAAAATGAATTAGAACCTATAATCTAAAGTACATTTACTTATAAGTCTCACTTTTTTTATTTAATTGTAATTTCCAATAAATTTAAACCAAAGTGTGTGACTCATTAATAGCATTATGAAAAGGAACAAATGATTATAAATATAACACATGAAAACATAGACTCAACTGAAAGACGAAATCTGGGATGGTCAATTGTTCACGGGGTACGTATCTGAAGAGCTGTAGTAGTCTATCTACATATACCACTTTCTTCCAAACCTAAAAGTTAATCGTCAATGATAAATAACATATATAAGATGTCCTTAAATAGGTTCAAATCTGTTAATAAAATCCGATTCATAACGCACCACATTGTTGACAAGCAACTGAAGTGCAAATACTGTCAATTTTAGTCCAAGGGTTGGGTGGAGGACATATATTGCCTGTACGTATGAGATTCAGAGATCAGAACAAAGACTACAAAGGCATAACAATAATACATTTAAGGAAACAGAAATGTTGCATACATGCAGGTTGTGCTGGTGCTTCCGTCCAAGTATTTGTTGAAATCTTTTCATCCAACCTAGGTCTGGCTGCCTATTTATACAAAAACAGGGTGGAGAAAGGTGAACGGCGATCATCAAGAAACCATGCTACTGAGCATTGAATACAAATCCGGAGCAACCAATGATAGGGGTAACTTATAAATAAACACAGTTTCACAACACGGCCAGCTTATGTAGTATATTATTGTTAACCCACCATCAAAGCACAATTGTCTTCCTATGTATTTCTTTATTCAAGTATGCTTCACCTCAGTGACATGACATGAATTAATTATAGAACAACTTTCCCAAACACTTTCACCTTGCCTGTCTTAAGTTTTATTTCACAAAAATCTACAACTTAAACAGGCAAATCTACTATCATAAAAACAATGAAGTCAAATTTAACAGAAAAATCCACCCTTGACAAAGGAGCATATATCAATTATCAAGAGTCACAATACATCAAATCAAAATTGCCAGATTTTAATAAGGTACACCAAGATTTAGTAAATTTAAACAGATAATGCAGAACCAACCACAACAAAGGTATATAACTACATATAGTAAAGTAACTTCAAAATTCCATGTCACACATGGAAAATGATCAACCAGATCAGTGGTGGAGTCAGCTTTTACTTTTAGGTAATGCCAAATTTTAAGTAGTGCCAAATTTTATTTTTAGGTAGTGCCAAATTTTATTTTGAATCCTAATTAATTATATAAGTATGTATAATTATTAACAAAAAAAATTCTCCACTCTAATTGCAAATTTTATTTTTTAGGTAGTGCCATGGTCCCCGTTGGTGTCAACGTGGCTCCGCCACTGAACCAGAAGTTTCCAGCAACTATAAAAGTACTGTTGATACAATGTGAGATGTTTGGCAATTAAATACTATACAAGCTCAAACAAAAATGTTCAGATATATTTACCAACGCCAACAGTTGAATTTCCAGTTTCCTTTTTCTAATTGAGTAAACGTACATTTAAAGAATTTTATAAATGAAAGCGTCTTTTATTTATGAAATCAAATAATTCACATAATATAACTTGTTCACTAATTCAGGTCTACAGTTAGCTCATTCCTATTACAGATCCAAATATTTTTCAAAGACAACCCTTAGCGTATTTCATAACTCTAAAACAGAAAAGAAATAGACCAATCTGTAAATCCTAGAATTCCATTATTTAACACTTACATCTGCATAGATGAAGCAGAGTGAAAGTATACAATAGTATAAGGCTTCTGCATTATAGGCTCGAACTCCTGAAATTTAACACCAAGACAATTTTCAGTATATTCAAAAAGTGAACAGCGTAAGCCAAAAGGATAAGGATCAAAACTTATGGTCATAAATGAGTTTCAAGAGAAGTATGCATTCCCAGCATTTAAGATAAAATTTATAATAGCTGAACTTGTGCTTGTCAGCAGAAAAATATGTCAAGCTGAAGGATATAACTGAATTACCTTCACCACATAAAGCACAAATCGCTCCAGATCAAGACATCTAAGCAAAAAGTGAGCCCCCACAACAACCATGACAGGACGACCCTCACTGTCTACCCCTCCACGATAGCTGAAAAACATAAATACTTCTGAAATTAAATGTAAATATCAATCTGAACACGTGCATGGAATCTTCTTTTTGATTGGTTAAAGAAATGTAAGAATACCAGAAAATTTTAAAGACCATAAAGGTTTGTTATTTTTTAATTTGTGGTTGAAATCTTATAGAAATTAGATCTTATCCGGAAACAACATTTTTCTTCTCTTCTGCAAAACAAAATCTGTATCATCAACATTGCAGGACCATCTTACTATTACTGCACCACAAAATATATCTTCAAGTTAGTTGTTAAAAAGGCCGAAAAGGATTGAAGAATTTACAACCCCAATGTTCAGTTTATCTCTTGTCCAAATGGAAGAAATTTCTCAACCCAGAAATTTTACAAACATTATCAATTGAATTTCATTAATCCTGTTAGAATTAAGCATGTGTACATTGAGTAGAGCTAATACTAGCTATTACCTTCTCATTTGTGATTCGTGCTGATTAGCACTAATTTAGGAGATGATTTCTTTTACAATTAATAATACTATTCATAATACAAATATAAACATGTACAGACTGGTTAGCCACACATTTTTGCTTTTGAAATAGATGGATACTTACACAACTTTCATCTCTGCAATTTCAGACAAATTTAAGGATTTTGCTTTTGAAAGATATCTAGAGTGCAGAGAATATTCTTCAGCGGCAGACAATGGAGGTCCACCTAAGTCACCAAATCCAAGCAAGTTAGCAAAATTCCAGCTTCTTTGTGCTTGAACAGTTTTCTCCCACTGCTCTAGGCGTCTTTCATCTGGGTCTTTAATCAAAGACATGAAGGCAGGATCCAGATATGTATCTAAATATGATGAAGTCCTGTAAAAGCCACATTAATCAGGAAAACTCTACAAGTAAAATTATAAAAATGGATAATGCATGTTTAGACAAGTACATCGAAAAACCTTTAAGAAAATAAAACTAATGGTAATTAATACTGTGGAATACAAACATAAAGCCACAACAAGAGTGATTTCTAAGTGCTTGTTTGATTTAAAAACTATGTGCCCCATTGCCCGGAGACTCCACGCTATGCGCAGGTACGGAGGAGGGATATTGTACTAGCCTTACCCTTGCATATGCAAGGAGACTGTTTCCGGATTCGAACCCATGACCAATAAGTCACCAAGACACAACTTTACCGTTGTGCCAAGACACGTCCTCTAAGTGCTTGTTTGATTTACACCACAAAAATGTTTGAGGAAACAGAAAAGTAATTTGTGGCTATTTTTTCATCGTATACATTTAGTACAGCTGAAGGGGCATTCAAAAAAAGTAAGAAATTTGTGTCTGATGATAATGCTTAACATTTTGTTCACAAGGTGAAGCACAGTAGCATTGCAAAATTGCAACAGCAAATTTAGATTATTGACCAAACCATATTTTGGTCTGACATCTGCTTTAATTCCTACTTTGGTACTTGACATTTCATTTTTTTCACTTTAGTCCAGGGACGGATCCAGAAACCTATTAAAAAGAGAGCCGGGGGGGGGGGGGGGGGGGGGGGGGGGGGGGGGGGGGGGGGGGGGGGGGGGGGGGGGGGGGGGGGGGGGGGGGGGGGGGGGGGGGGGGGGGGGGGGGGGGGGGGGGGGGGGGGGGGGGGGGGGGGGGGGGGGGGGGGGGGGGGGGGAGGGGGCTAAATTTTTATTTTTCTTTTTGTAATTGTTTAAATGTTTAAACTTTTAATAAGTAATAATTTTTAAAAAAATATTTACTATTTTTACATATAATATTGAAAGTAATTTTTATTTTAAATGATAATTACCTTAACTGTTATCGTAAAAACAACAAACACACAATTAGTTTAATATAATTTTATTCTAGTTATCACCTTAATCATTACAGTAATAATAACAAACACAACTAATTTTACACTAACTAACCTTAATGTTTATTATAATTATTATATTAATAACATAGATAATTAATTTTACACAATTTTACATTAACTAACTTAAAAATATATATCTATGTACATGAGAAGCATCAAGAGAAGAAGAGGAGAGAGGTGGGGTCGGGCCCCTGCCTACCCCCCTCTCCACCCATCCCTACTTTAGTGCCTAACATTTATACATTCCAATTTAGTCACTCTACCTACTTGTCATCTAATAAACAAAAATGCTTGTTAGAATATAAGAAAACATCTTATCATATCTTAAATTATGCTTTAGGATTATTTTCCCTGTTTCCTTACTATCTCTTGTGATTGGTTTCCTTATTTTGTTATCCCATGATTTGTTTCCTCTTTTAGTTAGGATAATGAACAAGGGTTAATGCTTATGTTTCATGAATAAATCAACACATGATAATATATTTAAATTTAAATACAGTATACAATATTGTACAAACTATATTTTTCTCTCTATTCTCTCCCTCAATACCTAAAACCATGTCAATCATAATGGTGTCACATTATTTCTAATAGTGAGTCCTAGATAACTAATATATTGATAGATAGACTAAATAAAGTAAACTTATAAATTATATGGACTAATATAGGGTCCTAGTCTAGATTGTTTTGTTAGATTCTGTAAAATCTACTATTTATCTATGTTTAGAATGGTAATGCACATTCAAGTATTTGTACATAGCAGAGCGCACTGAGAAATCTAGAAAGAAACATAAATATATGTAAAAATCTTGTATTAAAATTTACTAACCTGCGAACTGAACCAACATCACTAACAGGAAGATCAACAGGAGCTTTAGCAGGTTTTGATTCTTTTGAAACCCTTTTTTTAGGCAAAGGCTTTATTCTGATTTTACGCTCATCTATGACGGTCTCACCATTCTCATCTCCAACATCTGCAGGAAGCTTTGACAAAGCCATCTCCTCCTCTTGTTTATCCCGAGGGAAGTAGAGTGGAAGTAACCTACATGGAAATTATATAAAAGGTAACAGTGAATAAGTAATACAAAGTCCAATAATGAAAAGAAAATAAAACAAATTTACTTTTAACAAATTTATTTCATATAAAGCACTGCAGATGTCAATAACAGAAAAACAAATTACCTTTTATATATCTCAGTATCAGTTGTGCTGGTTGTGCAAAAGACAACAGCTGTTACATTGTCTTTCTGCTTCTCAAGAAACCGCCGCACAGTTCCTGAATAAAATGACCTTAGAAGAATATATAGAACAAATGAACAATACAAAGTGTATAAACCTAATAATAATATATTATCCATCAGACATCAGAAAACAGTTAACAATATAGACAATCACTATGTCTATGCTAGATGCACTCAAAATGATGATTGGAATAAAATGGAAAGGATGGAATGAAATGAGGGTTTTGGAAACTACATAAAATGGTAGAATTATGCACAAAATGGTGCAACTAAACATGCCTCTATTTTCCTACTTATGCAAACAGCAATGAACTGATTGATGGAAGAGTGTGCTTTGTCATTCTATCTTCTTCCTCTCCCTTTCCACCAATGATTGATTTCCTTTCTCTATTTAAGATAAAGTTAGTTCATTATTTTTCTTGTGTTTGGCATTAAAGGCTACTATTTTCTGATGGAACATCCATGAAGTAATTTATCTCCAAAAGAAGGTCAAATTAATTCCTATGAAATTGTCAAAGTTAACCTGTTTAATTTATTTGGTCAGAATAAATATCAGAATAATGAACATATAAACTGTAAAATGAGGAAAACAACTCACTTATAGCTACATGCGCAGCTGGCTCACGGGGATAGTTCTTTGCCTCTGTATAAATACATCCCATAGCAATGCTGATCAATATATGCCAACAAAAAAGCAAGTTTTAGATCTTTAAGGCTGCATGGGAGATGCCCAAACAAACTGTTTCAAGAAAACAATGTTATAACATCTGAAGCAAAAACCTTTTAAGCCCATGATCAATTAAAAGTTCTAGGCAAGAACGATAGCAATGGCTTAAAGCATTCTCTGCAGCAGTTTGGTACTTCGAAGCATATTTCGGGCCAACAGTATGGATAACTTTCCTGCACGAAATTATTGAAGGCATAAATTTCATATGCTAGGAATCTAACTTTTAGCCAAGAGAATTACACGCAACTAAGGAAGAAATATAGGGCAGCAACAAAGGAGCAGGAACCCATTACCATAATTTGTGTAGCATGACATGAATTAGTGATCTCAGACCAAAACACAGGAAAAGAGAAAACAGCTGTTTACCAATATCCAATTATCCACATACATCCACAATTGCATATGCCATAATATACAGATCTAAATCCCACGCCAATACAACCACAACTCAAAAGGGATCAAAGATAGCATGAGAATGCACCTTTGCATCAATGCAACAGCATTGACTTAAAAGACATTCTCAGTTTCTTTTCTCCTAGAAAGAAGGCAAAAAGTAAACTGTGATTGCATAGTGGCATTGATCTAGCCATGTGGTAAATGTAGACAATTAATTTTGACTTTGAAAAGCACAAAAAGGGCGCCAATATACAAACCTTGTAGGAAGGTTGTAGGCATTGGTAACTTTAGCCATACCTGTTCGACATCCACCCTGACAATAAAGATATGAGATATCAAATATATTATCATATTCATATATCATTTCCAGAAAGCTGCCTCCTGGCACAGCATTCTATGAATTGTTGAACCACAATAATGACGCAAAGCTGCCATCTTAGCTCAATTTCCCAACTATACCATTATCTCACAAGAAATCCAACAGAAAATATAATGATCACTAAATTTATTAGCTCAAATGTTACCAACATCGAGCACATAACATTACATTTTGGCAAAAACAATTTATAAGAACTATACCAAAGTTGCACATTCTTCTGCAAGACCAGGTCCAGCTGCAGCATGCAATCCAGGGCTGCTGTGTGCTTCATCCAAGACCTGTAGACAATAAATGAAAGCAAGCTAAGAAATATGATACTATTAGATCCACTATATTTACTGGAGGTCCAGTTCTAACCTGCTACATAGTATGATTATATTACATAATCACAATAATCTGAGGTGTTTCATAATTGTTGAGAACTGAAAGAACTTACATGTAACTCAATTTCCAAAGTCAAAGTAGATACATGATAGCAACAAGTGAACAATGATTAAGCGGTAAACAAAAATTGGTCTTTTGTCAAGTATAGTTAAAACACAGATCCTGCTTTAATGAAATTATTTTAATAAATTTATGCAAGGATTATTTCATACGGGTTCAATATTATGAGATTTTATTTTATCAGAAACAAAATCACTTTTAGCTTAAAATTTAATTGCATTCAAACACCAATGACATTATGAGATATTTTATATATATTCTAACATCATCATCAATGCCTGTTCTAAAAGAGGACCATGCAAAAAAATAAATTTGAGCTTGAAGGACAATAACACTTTCTCAATTAGAGAGAACACGTGCATGAGGAAAACAATCCCTTTATATAAGAGAACAACCACTTTGGTGTCCTTTTTGGTCCGAATTGTAGGATTCGATAGGGATCATTATCTCTTAAAAGAATGAAGAAAGGAAACTACAGCAAACACTAAAACGATCTGAAGCAGATTAAATCACCATTTGCACTGCAACAAAAGTCATCAGGGTGGAGGTTGATCTTCAACTTAAAAACAGCAGTAAAAAATTATAAGTTATCCAAAAAGTTTGCTGTCAATTGTCTTTTACAGTAGACACATATAAGTAAATAACTGTAAGCTCCTTTACGCAGTCCTACTACCTGTTTTGCTTGCACTAAAGAAATTGCAGTAAAAACATAGAAAACAACATGACTACATTAACTAATTTTGCAATTACCAAACCAAGAAAAGTAAAAACAAACTACACCATTATATAAAGAAAAACTAAACTACAATACTAAGCCACACACACACACATGCACTCACTCACTTCATTTGTCGAATTTACCACAGCATCCACCTCAAGGTTCCAGGGATTCCCCCTCCACAAGTATATCTTCGAATTCACTTCATGGTCAACAGGAAACCTTGACACACCGCTCTCCGACCCCGACTTGAACGTCAAGGGATCAGGGAAGTATGAATTGGAAAATGATGAGTCTCCATTGTCATACACTAAGGAATGCTCAGAATCAATCCACCTCGGAACTTGATCCAAAGTCACAACAGAGTCCCCACTGTCATTTGGCAATCCAACCCGGGATGTGGCTGAATCTGAAGTGGCCACAGGCCCATACATTTCAGGGACTCTTATCAACTGCACCAATCCCTTTGTTAAGGTTCTTCCAAATAACCTTTCCAAGTCCCAAAATCACTACAATTGCACATCAAAAATCCAAAATTTCACACCTCAGCTATTCAATTACCACAACCTCAACAATAAGAACTCTCCTTTCAAACAAAAAACAACTATACATGAGATTCCAAATTAAAATTCAAGGGTAACCCATTGCTTCAACTATCATTTGTGGCAGCAAGGAAGAAAATGCAATAACAAATAACAAAAATTGGAATCTCATTTCTAAAGTTAAAATGAAGAGGGAAACCTAATCAGATTATTTTCCCTTCGAACAGAATGGGGAAATTCTGATATATACGAAAGGGAAAACCTTAATTTGATGAAGAAAAAAAACGTGAAAATACCTTAAACTGAAATCTGGGTGTCGAAAAGGAGTACTTTTTCCGCTTATTTCTCCTTAAAGTTTGCTTTTTTGTGGATCAAATGAGAAAAAAAAAAAATGCAACAACAACACGGTTGTTGCTGGTTCCACGGGACGATGAGCTTGCGAAGTTTAATTTTTTATTTATTATTCTTTTCATAACGAAAGAAAATGATTATGTTTGTTTTGTGTTTTTTTTTGTCTTTTACCGGCTCACATGTTTATGAGCTAATGCTCAGAATATCAGATTGCGGTGCCAATGATTAAGCAACACTTGAATACTAATTAATTAATTAATTGATGCTATAAGATTTTATTACAATCTTTTTACGAGAAATTGCAATGTTATTTAGTATTTACAGACAAATTATGGTTTGTGTTTATTGTTTATGTGTACACATTTTACTTTATTTAACTTGTAGCTACGACACTATTTATGTACTTAAGTTATTAAGAACATTTCTAGAAAAAATATCATATTTATTTTGAGAATTAATTAAATTTTTTTGTTGTCATATTTTTAGAATTTGAAGGGAACATACAATCAAGTATAAAGAATAATTTGATTAATTTTAGGGGAAAAAATATTATTTAAGTAACTCCCATAATAGTCACCATTATTTAAGGAAAATAGAGTTTAACCCATATTATTTGAGTTCAAATGAAGTATGATTACGTTTACCAAATTTTTAATTTGAACTTGATACTATTGGCTAAATTAGATCATAAATGTGATGCTATAAATGCTATTTTGAAAATGAAGAAATGAGATGCTGGTGTTGATTATTAATATGCCTTGGCTGGTTTAAGAAGCGTTCTTCATTATTTTTCTAAAAAAAATTGTTTAATTATAACATATTTGTTATATTAAATTATGTTTTGTATAACCTATTTTATTTCATCATTTTCATTCTTTTTACTAGTAGGTATTACATTTTCCTAGAATGCGTATATTTCTACATGTTTCAATAATTCAGTAATTAGTTGATGTTTCATTTTTTTTTATATATATAAAAAAAAAAGTTCTTTAACTCGAGAAGGAATGATAGCATGCTCAACAACTGAATAATGATATGGTGATCTCCTTGTCTAGCAATAGTGGAAGTTCAACTTGATGGTCAAATCAATAGGGTTTAGAATTAAGATGTGAGAAATTAATAGAGTAATTACGTACTCTAAATCCTAAACCTTATCATCAGTTTTTTTAGAAGGATCTTATCATCATAGTTGGTTCGAAGTATAAATTCACTTATTTTTTAGCGATTGGAATAATGATAGTTGTCATTTTGAAGTTTAAATGTTTGATTATTAAGCATACAGTGATTATCTCTAGAATATGCTATACATTCTATTCAGGCCATGGGTCCTTTCAAGATCGTATCAGTGTAGAACAAATTCAATTCAACTATGCTATAATAGTGTGTTTCGAAGGAAAGATGGAAATAATTATGGAGAAAACTTTATATTTTTTTAATAGAATTCACATCTTTTACACTCTAGTTTAATTTAAAAAAAAAATTCTCTTTTATTTTCATTCTTTCTAGTTTCATCTGGACTAAATACAAAAAGAGTAACAAGTCTCTTGCTTTGAAGTTGGAATTACTAGTATCACAATTTAATCATATAGTGGTGAATTGGTTTTCGGACTTGCTAAAAAAAAAATTATGGATAAGAGATATAAAAGTCTAAAAGAGTGATAAAAATGGAATATTTGGTAATGTCTTTTATAATTGTTTCAAAAATAGGGTTTGGCAATTTTTGTCTTTTTTTATTTAATGTAGATATAAAAAAAATCTTTTAATTAAGTCAAGAAAGTCTTTGCCCTTTTGTGTCCAATGCAATAATAACTAATCCAGTGTTTGGAGCATTTTAATGTATCAAAACAAATTTTTAATAAATGCTTAATTAGTGAAGTCTAGTTAAATTAGTAAAGCTAGTATTGAACAAGAAGAAAACAAAACAAAGGAAATGTTGAGAAAAACAATTAATGTGATTCTATATATAACTTGCACCTTATTTTTGAATTAAAATATCTCTATTTATTGAAAGAACCAATATAAAAGAGAAAAATAAAACACTTTTATGAGGTTTACAAGAGTATTGTGTCTTTCTCTCTCCTACTGGATGCTTTAGGAGAGACACCAAACTCTCTATTTTGTGATAATAAAGGTTGATGATTACTCTATTTTTGATTAATTTTGCACTATGGTAGAGAACAAAGTAATAAATAATAACTTATTACATTAATTGAGGAATGGATTTTAGAGGAGAGCTTATGCTTTGGATTACAATCCCCTAAGTTAGAAAAGGAATTGATTTCGCTTAGCTGCATATATAACCAAGATAGATAGCTTGATTTGAAGCTAAAGGACAGTCAATAAATCACTTATTGATTCCTTTCTATGATACATTGTATCCTATGCGTCCCATTATCATTTTCGTGTTCAATTATTTTAT
The DNA here is from genome assembly GCA_007407185.1 of Glycine tomentella. Classification (NCBI taxonomy): domain Eukaryota; kingdom Viridiplantae; phylum Streptophyta; class Magnoliopsida; order Fabales; family Fabaceae; genus Glycine; species Glycine tomentella. The sequence continues at coordinate 112,716 of PYAF01000484.1, read as the reverse complement.
TTAGACCAAGAAAAATTAATAAATAGATGTAAGGGAATAACAATTTCACAAAATTAACTTTATCATCATTAATTCATTTTTAGTTTTTTTAGCTCATACCATTAATATTTTAAGAGATATAAGTGGGAAAAAATAATTAATGTTACATTGAAAAACTAAGGTGGGTGTATTGGATTAAGATTTCAAAAGATTATTTTAACATAAAAAAATCTTGCTGATTTTAAAGATTGTGTAAGAATATTATGACTTATCATATTTCTTTACAAGACTTTTATGATAATGTGAAATTTAATGAATTTATATTATAAGAATTTAAAGGATTTGAAAGAATTTAATGAATTTTTAAAAATATATTCAAAATTACAAGAGTTAATGAAAATAATAATAAGAAATATGAGATTTGAATAATAAAAAATAAAACTAATATAATTTTTTAAAATCTTTTAATAGCTATATCAATTATAGCATGTCCTTCTATACTAACCTTTCTAGTAATAACATATTCTCATTTTCACTTTTGGATTTGGAGAATAGATTTAAAATTATACATTGATTTTCTGATTTTTTTAATTACTAAAATTATTTAATGATAAATCTAATGACATATTTAATTGGAGGTGCAATAATAAACATATACCATAAGGGAGTAGTGAAGGTTAAAAATGGTAGATAAGTTATGTGAATGACGAAATTAAAAGTGACAGTCAAGGTTGTCAAACTCGTGATTCTACGTAAACTCGTGGAGGTTCCGTAAACTTGTAAGAGTTTACTCAATATAAAAATATATTAATATTTCTATAATAAAATCATACCTAAATATTTCAACCCTAAAATAAATCAAAATAAATAACTTTAAAAATAATTCAATAAAATGGCATAGTCCACACCCAATCAAACATAAATTCATACAATACAAACACAAGTTCTTAAAATAAAAGTATTTAAAAAACATAGAAATAGTTCAAATGTCTATCAATCCTCTAATTAAGTCATTTCCAATATGACCACCCCACCATCATCTTCATCTCCATCATCTTCAAGCTCTTCCTAAGTTGAGAATTAATCTTCAACATTGTCATTCAAAATCAAATTGTCAATATCAAATGCATCCAAAGTTGGACCACTTAAACTTCCTCCAACCAAGTCAATATTGCTTACACTACCACTTTCACCTAGAGGTTGCTCAACTTGGACATTGTCTTCATCAAAAATATCATCTCCCTCTTCTGTTATCCACTCATCATCAGATTTCATATCTTCAAATGAAAAAGCAACAATTTTTCTTATTTGTCTACTTTTCAGCTTCAAGTTGTACATCACATAAACTAACTCATTCATCTTCTTTTGATGCAAACAGTTTCTCCTTTATGTATGAACTTATAAATAACATAAAAAATGAAGTTTATAACTTAACTAAAGTCTAGAGTCTAAACCAAACAAAAACAAATATTAGAAAACACAAAATTGTAAAATTGTACAATTCTACTGAGTTTGGTATGATTCTACTGAGTTTACTCTTAGTCTGCCAGAAAACAACTTTGTGTGCAATTCAATTTGTTGGAGGTGTGCAAACTCATAAAATTGTATGATTTAAAACTAGAGTTTGATAACCACAGTGATAGTCATGAAAGCATTACATCGAGTAGATGATGAACATTGTCAGTATAAGAAAAACATGATTAGTCTTAACACAAACATTAATTTAATTTAGAAAACAAAAGAAAAAGTGCATAGAAAAGGAGTATGTTTGATATTTTTTGATTCCAAAAGAACAGGAGAAATATATAAGACACACGCACCTAGGAGAAAATTAAAGAGAGAAGAGAGTATGTGTGATGAGAGAAAAGAAAGTATGTCAATCAATAGAAAAACAAAGAAAAAAGTCTAGCAAAATCTCAAGGGTTTGGGTGAGATTTTTTGGTTAGTCTTGACACATAAGATAAACATTAATTTAATTTAGAAAACAAAGAAAAAAATGCAAATGGGAGAAGTATATTTGACATTTTTTTATTCCAAAAGGATAGAAAGAATATATATGACATACAGCATCTTGAAAAATATTTAAGAGAGAAGATGCTATGTGTGATATGAGAAAAAAAAAAGTATAACAACCAATAAAAAAAAAGAAAGAAAAAAGTCTAGCAAAATCTTAAGGATTTAGGTGATATTTTTTTTATAAATGTTTTATACTAAAAGGTCTAATGAAATCTATCGAAATCCTTGTTAAAAAATAATCCATCAAAATTTGTATATTTTTGAATACCAAAAGATTTTTTATAAGTTATAAAAAATAATAATTAAATACCACCAGATTTTGTTATCTTTCTTAAAAAAATCTTTAAAATCTTAATTGAATACCATAATACTTATTTATACTGTTTAGACATTCTGATTGAATGCCATAAAAAAATTATAAAAAATAATTTAAAATCATTTGAAATTTTAATCCAATACACCTATGAAATAATTATTATTTTGAAACAATTTTTTTTATTCTTACACGAGGATGATTATTGGATGGAGGGAGTATGTAACTTGGTTGCACTTTTTATGGTCATAATTGTTGGAGGTAAGGGGTTTGAGAGAGAGAAGGGTTTAGTGTTAGGTGCTTGAAGTATTACACCACGAAGCATCAGATGTGGAATGCTCACCAGTGTTACCTCTAGCTTAGGGAAAACCTAGTAATATAGCAAGTTATTGGGCTCCAGCCCATATGGACCCATATAACCATACCATAACTTATTGGGCTTGTATGTGAACGTATTAAAATTTAATATATATTGTTAAATATATTCAACAATCTCCTCCTATCTTCACCATACAGCACAATCCAATAAGGTAGTCAGTGTAATATTCAAACATACATGAATCATTCACATTCAGTCTAAGACAATCAACTCGGATCTGTTAAAGAGTTTTAATAATAAGACATTAAACTCAAACAACATTTGCAATCAAACTAAGCGAATCATCATTCTTATGAATTTGTTCTGAGATCAATATATCAATATAAATACCAAGAGTTTTAGATTAAATCTAAACTCATCCAAATCCCAACATCTAAAAAATCAACCTGAAAATCAGTTCACAATCAACATATGCATAACAATCAAGTATAAGTAGGTCAATCAAAATAGTCTAAGGCCTTACAAATATGAGAAAGAAGCATAATAATCATAATGTTCACAAAATAGAAATAACAAAATGTAAAGTAAATGGACTCCAACATAATGGGCAATAGCAGGTGAACTATCAAGTTCCCTACTACTCTAAATGATATATTCATATATCAAGTTGGTCGTCCTCCTAAGGATCCACCTTATTAAGCTCTCCTCCATCTCTACCATCCCCTGTAGAATGTCAAATATGAATTTCATATTATCATGAATTCAATCAGTTGAATAAACTACTAAAAATATCTAGTTCTACTAAATGAACTTAACATCATATCATCAGGCAGAGAAGAACATATATCAATGTCATAAAGCATCATAATATCATGTTCATAAGCATCAAGTCAGTTTCATAAATTATGAACAAGGCCTAAATAGTTTAAGTTATAAAGAGCCATCAACCTAAGTTTATTTGTAAGAAAGTAATGATTGTCCCATTTAACAGAATAACACTAATAGTCACGTCACTTATAATAACCTAGTCTTGTAATGTCAAGTTTCAATTAAGAACAAGACCAATAGGCTTTTTATATAATCAACTATTTCTATGTTTCAATTTGGAATGTCAGTTACTAATTCCTTAAAGTCAAATAATCTAGCATCAAGTTTGGAATGAGATCATTTAACCAAAAGGATAGGCCAACCTGGTAGGATTGTATCATCAAGTTTGGAATGACACAAGCTTCCCAGATATTGGATTAAAACCATCTCATCAAATTTGGAATGAGATCATTTAACGAAAAGGATAGGCAAACCTGGTAGGATTGTATCATCAAGTTTGGAATGACATAAGCTTCCCAGATATAACTTTTGAATTAGATTAAAATCATCTCATCAAGTTTGAAATGAGATAACTCACCCTTTTCAAAATAGTTAGCAATCACGATCATCGATGAAACATATAAATTGTGCTTATCATTTGGCCATCAAAGGAAGATTCGATAATTCAAAACACACAATTAAAGGTAAGTAAATGATAATTAAGACTTGCCTACATAGTCTTTAACCCCATTTACCCCACTATTTTGAATAATCGATCTTTAGGCAAACATTTTGTGAGAGCATCGACCATGTTATCCTTCGATCTCACATCGATCAAGGTGATAACTTCTTGTTCTCTCAGATAATTCAACAACACATGTCTCAGTCTCACATGTCTTCTCTTTGAATTAAAGAGAACATTATTTACGACTTGGACTGCTGCTTGATTATCACAAAATAAACTTAAAAAATTATTTTTAGTTGAGTCAAAGGAATATCCATAATCAGATTCTTTATCCACTATGCCTCTTCACCAGTTGAGGCTAAAGCAAAAAGTTCTGATTTCATTGATGACAATGCAATACAAGTCTGTCTTTTGGATTTCCAAGTAACAATAGCTCTACCCAGAGTGAATACATATCCACTGATGGATTTAATATTTCCAATTTCTGAACACCATGAGACATCAGAATATCCATCCACAATTGGAGGATAACCAGAATAACATAGAGCATAATCTTTAATACCTTTAAGGTATCTCATCAGCCTACTGAGGGCATCCCAATGCTCTTTACTAGGATTACTAGTGAAACGACTTAACATGTCACCTGCAAAGGTTATGTCAAGTCTAGTGCAACTCATAGCATACATGAGACTACCTATCAGTTTTTAGTACTTTAACTGATCCACACTGGTCCCTTCATCAGGACTCAGTCTTTTGTTATAATCATATGGTGTCTCACTCGGTTTACACTCTTTGTATCCCCAGGTAGCTGCTCAATATAATGAGTTTGGCTAAGGGAGATAGCTCACCTTTCAAAGCTTACTTTCATACCAGGAATGGTATTAGCTATACCAAGATCTTTTATATCAAATTTTCTAGCTAAAGTGGTTTTCACATCACTCACTATAGAATGACCGGAGCTAAGAATTAATATGTCATCAACATACAAGCATATGATGGCTATTTTATTTGACATGAACCGATAGTAAAGGCATTTATCTGAATAATTGGACTGAAAACCATAGCTCTTTACCACCTTGTCAAACTTAAGATGCCACATCTTAGGTGCTTGTTTAAGACCATACAAAGATTTGTTCAATTTACTAACTTTTTTCTCAAGGCCTTTCATGACATACCCTTCAAGTTGTTCCATGTAGATTTCTTCATTTAACTCTCCATTTAAGAAAGTCATCTTTACATCCATTTGATGCACTACAAAGTGTTCAATAGATGCCAAAGCAAGAAGAATTCTTATAGTTGACAGATGGCATATAGGTGAATAAATGTCAAAAAAGTCTATTCCACTCTGTTGTTTAAAGCCTTTAGCTATTAAACGCGCTTTATATCTAGCTATTGATCCGTCACTATTCAGTTTCTTCTTTAATACCCACTTACAGCCTATAGCCTTAGCCCCTTTTGGCAAATTGACTAGTTTTCAAGTGTGGTTTTGCAGCAAAGAACTCATTTCATCATCTATGGCTTCTGCCCACAGTAATGATTCCCTAGATTTCATTGCTTCTTGATAGGAGAATGGATCATCCTCTATATGGTAAGTGACAAAGTCCTCACCAAAATGTTTAGAAACTTTATCTCTTGTAAATTTTCTAACTAGTATTCGTTTAATAGCCAGTTGTGTGTGATTAGTGTCAGAAGGACAAGCTACAGATTCTACAAGAGATTATAAAATCATATTTGTAGATCCAAAAACCTTCATGTCAAGATTGCTAACAAACTTGTACTCAAAAAATTCTGCATCTCTAGACTCTATCGCTGTGTTAGTAGATAGATCCAAAAATCTATTTGCAGTACTAACTTCTGCACTACCTAGATATACATAAGTAGTAGTTATAGGTCCCACCTCAGGCCTTTTAGGATCTTGTATCCTTACATAGGCAACACAACCCCAAGTTTTAAGGGTATCATATCTACAAGGACGTTTGTGCCATATCTAATAAGTGTCTTAGACAATTTAGAGTGCGACAACCTGTTTAAGATATGATTAGCAATTAAAACAGCTTCTCCCCAATAGGAGGAAGGCATGCCAGCTATAAGTAACATAGAATTTAGCATTTCAATTAAAGTTCAATTTTTATGCTCTACAACATTTGATTGGGTTGAGTAAGAAGCGGTAGTTTCAAGTATTATGCCCTCCAAAACACAAAATTCCTTGAACCCAGTCATTGTATATTCTCCTCCTCTATCATCTTAAACCTCTTAATTTTCAAATTAAGTTGATTTTCAACTCTAGATTTAAGAATCTTAAACTTTTCAAAAGCCTCATCTTTCAATTTCAACAAATAAACATGACAATATCTAGAGAAATCATCTATGAAAGTGATTAGGTACTTTCAACCCCTTCTGGTAACATAGTTTTTAAAGTCACAAAGATCAGAATGTATCAACTCAATAAGTGTTGTGCTTTTAGAAACCCACTTAAAAGATTTTCTAGTGATCTTAGTCTGTGCACACACTTCACATTTGTCAAATCGGATACAAGTATCTAATGGAATGTTGTGAGTTTTAGATAAATGTTGCATTTTCCTATAGTTCACATGTCCAAGTCTATTATGTAATAATTTTTTATCAATCAAAGTAGAACTAACATGGTTTATGCTATCAGTATCTAAACTCAATCTATACATGCCATTAATTATAAATGCACAACCGAAGTAACATGAGTTAACAGATAAAGTTACTCTATCATTCATAGTTGAAAAAGACATATCAGCTTTATCAAGTAAACTCATAGATATTAAATTCTTTTTAAGTAAAGGTACTACTTTAACATGTTTCAAAGTTAGTAACTTACTTGAAGAAAACACCAAATTAGCAGTTCCAGCATCCATCACCGCTGCCTCACCACCATTACAATTTTCCACGGTGTCTTTCACTTCTATGATCTCAGTGAGTAAATTCTCATCATTTGTCGCATGACATGTTTCACCACTATCCAACCATCACTCAGAAGAGACACTGACCTTTCCATTATTCATCATTCCAATGAAAGCTTGAGGCTCATATTCACTAATTAGCATATTAGCCCCATTTTGTGGTGTGTTGTTCTTTGACATCTTTGACAGCTTACACTCTGCTACCCAGTGACCCCACTTTCCACAGTTATGGCACTTTCCCTTCTTTTTCTTCTTGAAGACAATCTTTTTGGCCTCTAACTGTGAAGAGGATTCAACTTTTGGTGACTTGGATTTTTTTTTTGATATTTATAGGAATGTGAAACTAAGTTGGCAATTAAATTTTATTGTCCTACTTGTTCCAAACTCTTCCTACAAACGTTTTGATCTTCAATATGAATATACCTTTTAAATTCATCCAACCCCATCTGTTCTTTTAGTATGTGCATGTCAGTCTTAAAAGAATTTCATTCAGCAGGTAGCTTACTCAACACAAGACCAACAAAGAGATTATCAGAAAAATCATAATTGTCCTATTTTAGCTTGTTCCTCATATTATCAAGTTCAATTAATTGAGAAGTGATACTTGATTTCATATTGAACTTAAAGTCAAAGAACTTCTCTGCTAGAAGAGTCTTAGAAAGCCTTTCTTGTTGTTGAAATTGATTGTTCAAGTGATCTCAAATCTCCTTTGCAGTCTTATATACTCACTATAAGTCATAGCTAAACGAGGATTTAAAGAGTTTTTCTCAACAAAAATCTTCATCTTTAATCTATTGATATTCATCCACATTTTCAACAGTAGATGCAAAATCACTTAATACAGTATAAAATATGTCACGTTCCTTCATGCCAAATTGAACATGAAATTTCCAACCATAAAATTCAGTGACATCAAAAGATTTCAGCTTTATGATATCATGGGAGTTATGTTTTGCCATTTTAATCAAAGTAAAAGAATTAGAAAGAGTGCACCTTAAAATCCTCCAAAGTATACCAAACCTTCTAACATTTCAAAACAATATTGTAGAGGTGAAATTTGTCAAATTTGACCCCAAAAATGGATCCAGAAGGCCCAAAAACCTTGGGAACGATTATTTTGGATTGTTGGAGTCTTGCTGAAAACTCGCCGGAAAAGTTCACCGGAAAGTAGCTAATCGCAGAAAAAGTTCGTTAGAAAATCACCGTTCGCCGGAAAAGTTCACCGGAGAAGACGAATTAGTCGCCAGATAGTTCTTCGGAGAAGAGGAAGTTGCCAGAAAAGTGACCGAAAAACTGCATAAACTTTCAATGGCTATAGCTTATTTGTCTAAGCTCCGTTTTACGCAAGTGACCAATCAAAACGATCGTCTCGACGAGTAGAACAAAACCCATAAGTTTTCAACTCGTAAAATCAGCTGAAATTTCTAGGATCTGGACTCGAAGGTTGCGGCTGTTGAGTTTTTAAACTCAGATCCCGGTCAATCCTTCCATCGAAACATGAAAGTGATCACATCCTTGAGTTTCTCTTAATGAGATCTTTGAAACGACACCTTACTCACTCAAATCCGATACTCGAAACTAATACTTCAAGATTGTTGGAGGTAAGGGATTTGAGAGAGAAGGGTTTATTGTTGAGTGCTTGAAGTATTACACCAAGAGGCATTAGATGTGGAATATTCAATAGTGTTACCTCCAGCTTAGGAAAAACCCTAGTAATAAATAACAAGCTATTGGACTCCCATATGGACCTACATAATCATACAATAACTTATTGGACTTATATATATTAATATTTAATATATATTGTTAAATATATTCAACAATAATAATACGTTAGAAATAGGAATGCATCTCTTACTGTGTGAATTGCACCAATTTATGTTAAAGAAAGACAGTATCTTTTACAGTGAGCATTTACAAATATTTTAAACCACTTTGCTAAAAATGGATTTAAAGTAAGGTAATGAAGTGATTTATAAATATCTAAAAAAGTGAATTATATTTGGTATTAGTAGTATTTTGCTTATACTAAAATTCAAATCACAAATTCCAAGTGTTGGGAAAAAATACACTAGTATTTTTAATATTCAAAAATCACATAATCAATAATAAAAGCCAACATCATAAACAAAATAGAAAAAGATCATAAATTTTTTTAATGTGATTTCATCCCTCACCCCTACCTTTACAATCTCAATTTCAATTTATTTAAAGTGATTTAGATTTTCATCCATACATCCACCATCTTCTCACAACAAAAACATCTCAATGAACGTGAGAAGCAAGGGGAAAGGACCCACAATCCACAAATGAAGTGGGACCTAGAGAAAGCCCTCACTACATAACGGTGATTGAATAAACATATTTACGTGGCATATTCCACTGTTGTACTAAGTAAGTGCATGTTTAGTGTCGCTGTTGTGTGTGTTTCAAATGCAAATCTAATAGGTAAAAATAAAATGAAAGCAAAAATAAGAATTCTGATTTGTTGACAAAATTATTTTTATCTCTAATATCATTTTATAACGAATTCTCAAACATGCTCTAAATCGTGTCAACAAGACCCATTATGTGATATTCTACCCTATCTATAATAATGTAGTGTTTATTGTTATCAGTGGATTTGTGCATGCTTTTGCACCATGTGGTTTTGCTTGCTTTTCAACGTTTGATGGTCCTTCTGTTGGAATGTTTATCAGATTTTATCAACACAATCTATTCACTTTGGAATATCATGAACCTGCACAAGAATAGTAGTAACAAAAGAGGGGCAAGAAAGTACAAAAGAAATTCAAACAAAACCATCTAAAGTAGGAATCAAGGTACACGAATGAGCTTTTCTTTCTCAATAATAATACATAAAAATGAACCAAGTGTAATTGTTTCAAAAACAAATTTTGAAACTCTGCAAGAGGCCTCATTGTTACTTCACCTAGTGCCATTCTAAATGCCAAAAAGTTGCACCTATTCATAATTTATAAGAAATCTTATTATTATTATTTTCTCTATGCTCTAGTGGCATCATCATCATCATCATCATATTACTCTTCTCCAGCCTTCTGCTTCAACATAGCTATGAATTTCTCCCTCTCCTCTGGAGACATTCCCTGTGTTGAACAATCTCCAACTCCCCATTCTGCCCCACGTATGCAGTATTTGTTCTCAATTTCTTTACGGTTCCTGAAGAGTAACAATACAAGTGTTGTTGTATCTTGCTAACAATAGATGCAAAAAAATCATATAAAAAAATAGTCGTTATTAACATCAAGGTTTTAAATTGTAGCCACAGTCACGGTTTTGCTGCAATCCTTAACATTGTAAAAAATTGCTGACAAATGCAACTCATATGCCCTCAAATGTACTCACAATGTGGTCACATAGAATCATAGATAAAACCAAAAAAACTTCAATGTTGTCGTCAAATTTTTTTTAAAACCTTGATTATCATTAACCATCTATAATCCATAGCAGTGTCCTAAGGTTTTGACTATGCAAATAAACACATAATTAAAAAAAAAATTACTTCTCTTTATTCAACTTGGATTTCTCAAGCAGTTCCTTCATCAAGGGGGATGATTTAATTCTTTCATCATTCTCAGCATATTTCTTCTGATTTTCTTCTGTAAAACAAAATTGAACCCAATTTCAGTTCCATCAAACATTCAAACTGAGCTTATTTCACAAAATCCCAAATGCTGCAAAACAAAAACATAATAGTTTAAGTTGAGACCATTGAGCTGTTTGAGAAAATCAATCTGAGGTAGCTGAGGACCAGGAATAGCCTCTATTCCAGAAATTCCTGACATGAACCCAGCATGTGCTACAAAATAGGAAAATGCTCAAACTTTTAGCTAGTAAGTAATAAGCATGTTTATGTTTATTTATATCCAATGAAGTCAGCTTCAGCCAACACAACACAACACCACATAACAAAGTGAAACTATATGTATTTGCTACATTAAAATTAACACATGGTATTATCAGCACCTACCAGGGGTTGACCAGAGAAGAATTGAAAGTGAAACAGCCAAAGGAACTGATTTGTGAAGAGCTTCGCATAAAGGAGGAGAAGGAAAAGACCAAGAAATTGTTGTGTGTGTGTCTCTTGTAGTTGTTGTGGGTGTCCCAATTTGAAACTTCTTTTGATGGGTGCTGAGTTTTTCACTGAAGCTGGAGTGTGTAGTAGATGACATCTGAATGAAAGATGGTAGTGAAGTGGAACCCATGATTGGCTTCTCCCTTCTTCTCTGTTCAAACCTCAGATGGAAAAAGCCTGGCAGATAAGGGAGAGCAGAAACAGAAGGTTGATATTGCTTCACTTTATGTATTCTATTATTTGACTTTTTGACTATATTGGTAATAATAGTTTGCTTTTAAAATTACTAAACTAGTTCACTTTTTTAAAAAATTTACTAACTTAGGGTAAGTGGTGTAGGATTTCTTTTTATTTTTCACTGAAATGATTTTGGACGGTTTATAATAATAACTTGCGGTTTTAGACGGTTTAAAAATAAAATTAAAGCAAAATCGTATTCATCATATAAAACTTGTTTCATGTTAGTATTATTATTTAAAAAAAAAATACTAGATGGGTAAAGAAATAAACTCTATTATTAGGAATTACAATGAGATAAGGTGGGTACAAATAGTAGTCTTCCTACTTGTCTGCCGGATAAAACTTCACTCGATATCTGCCGGATTTTATTATTATCCAAGAGTATTCGTGAATATATATGAATATTTACTAAAAATCATTTAAAATAGTTAAAAAACATTTTAACCATAATTTTTAATTATTCTAATGTTTTTAAAAATAATTTAAAAGCTAAAATCCAACAGAAGACATTAAAATATTTTGTTAATTAAAAGTAAAAAAATAAACAATAAAAATTTAGGGCAAAATTTATATAGTTTTATATATTTAAGTAAAAGGTATTCAATTTTATAATAACAAGAAATAGCAAATACCTAATGCACGAGTGTCTTAATACCCACTCCCACTCACTCCATTAATAAATTGATACTGAAAATAAGCCATTTAACTATTCATCTTTAACTATTATGGATATTATCAGTATTATAGATATTTTTGTCATTCTTGTCTAATATGTGTAGTCAATTATGCTACCGTTTGTTTAGTTCATTATACAAATAGGATCGTATACACGTTGGTTTGATACATTGGTTAATTTCATGTCGATTAAGGGCGGTTTGTTGGCTTGATCAAGAATGAAAATGCAAGGTTATTTGGTGAATATGCATGACATTATTCTTTTTACAAATTAAAAAAAAAAAAAAAGTGCCATCGATTTTTTCTCTCTCAATGATCACTTATCTTTACACGACAGTCCAAATTCACCAACTCCAATATCTCATCCTTAACTTTCCACTAAGTAATTTCCCCCCATCGTTATCCATTACTTATTAAAATGTCATCCACTTTAATTTCTTTTCTTTGCTGCAAAGTGAGGGAAGAAAATAAAAGTAAAATGAAAGGATTTCTAGTAAAATCAACTAACAGAGAATTCTTAAAATCCCTAGAATTAAAATGTTTTGATTTATACAATCTGAATTGCTAATTTAGGAGATTATCAAAATAAAAATTCTATATCTTTCTGATTTAAAAGCTGGCACAAAAATACCCAAAACAAACTGGTTTGACAACTAAGAACATAAGGTTAAAGATGAGCTTTTTGTCTGTGCAAGAAAATTTGTCAAGAACGTAACCACGATTAACACATTGCGAAATAACTACCACAATTCTGCTCTCTTTTTACATTCCTGTCCTGACAATTTCCTCATTTTCTTATAGTTGTATGATCACTCAAGCATGGCCTTGGCAGCATCAATTAATATTGGTCTAAACTCATGTGTGGCTCGACCGAGCACTGTGTACCCTTCCTTGTCCTCCACATCCACATCGGCTCCATGTCTTATCAGAAGAAGGGCTACCTGTAAACAGAACACATGAAAGAGATTTATGACCCTGAATTAGTGTAAGATGTTCCACAATTACAAGACTCCAACAACAAAACTATAAAAAAAGCATTCCTCACATTGATACCACATACTCTATATAGTTGCTAAAACAAATTACTAATGGAGCCACCAACATTTGTTGGTCGAAGTGAAAGGGGTTCAGATTCCTTAAGCACGTGATGTTGGGTTTAATTCATAGTTTCTTATTATGGAAAAAAGGAAAAACACTAACCCCACTACAGCATCAGGCCATATCTCAGGAAATTGGTATGTCGTCTATCAAGTGAGATGATACTTAGGGAAGCCAAAAGAAACTAATGAAGCCAACTCCAAATCCAATGTACTCCTCATCATTGACATCAATTTATTCTATATAGATACTAAATACAACAATAACTAATGAAACCAACCCCAAAACATTCATTTGCAGATTCCGCACAGGAATTTACAGTGTAACCCTCTTTGCATGTCGGTGCATCTAAAATCAAATATTTGGGTGTCAACCCTCATTCTTTATTTCTCATCTTACATAAAACCTGAAATCCAATTATTATATGCATTATGACAAATAATTCTAGAACAATTAGGAACTAATAAAGTACAATTAGTATTAAACAGCTCAGGCCTGGCATTCAATGCTTCATTGTTGTTGACCAGGCCTTACAAGCAAGGACCAAGCATAATCTTAATTTGAGATGAGAAGGATGAAATATTTGTTAAAAGAACACCAAGTACAGAAAAATATACTTGCATGATTCAGTTGTAAACAATCAACATAGCACTCTACTTGAAAAATTCGCATGTAAAGAAACTAATTAAGCCATTGGATTGGATCATAAGAAAATGAACAAATGAATCAAGAAGTCACATCCACTATTTTAATACACAGGTGGACAGGAATTTTGCAGAGAAAAATATTGAGCATGGTGTACTTTTGCTCTTTTACAGCATACACACATGTGTGCACAATCATAAAAAATAAGCATACCTCTTTGTTATAGCAAATCACAGCATTCATTAGAGGAGTTTGACCAGCTCTATCAACAGCATCAACCTCTGCTCCTTCTTCAATCAAAAATTCACACAGCTCAGATTTCCCAGTGCTAGCTGCCCGATGCAATGGAGTGCAACCAACCTGATCATAGTACAAGAGAAACAACACGTGTACTAAATTATAATACATGTTATATTCAACAATGTGATCTGAAGAAAAGGGGTACATTGAAACTGCAGTGTTACAAATATATCAAATGTTTTCATGCTACAACCTTATCCTTTATATTAATCTTGGCATCATGGGAGATGAGCATTTCAGCAATCTTCACCCAACCTTTGCTGGCCGCATAGTGTAGAGCAGTGCGACCCCCATTATTTTTCAGATTAACATCAGCTCCTGGCAAACATGAAGAACAAGAACATTAGAGATAATTGATGAATCTTTCTACATTGTAAACGAAACATAGTCATAAAAGGTATAGGTCATCATTGGAGCTGCATTTTATTACTAGACTTGTGAATCTTCAAGAGGAATTCCACAATTTACAGAATACAGACAACACAAAATAGCAGCCTACATATTCAATCAATATATGTATAAAATGAAAATTAATAGAAAACCACAATTGACACTTGAAAGGGCTCAACTATTGGTAATCACCTTTTTCAATCAAAAGCTACACCAATGTAAAAGCTTCTCAACACTAACTCATAATCTGATTGCAGCTAAAAAATGGGAAAGATATGACATCAACTCTATTTAAGTTTAATAAGAAATTGAAATCAGGCATCAGCGATGCATACCCCATGAAAAAGATCAATATAAATAACTAATTATAAACATATAAATTACCAGTTCCTAAGGTTTGAAATTGTGGTCACAGTTACAGTTTTGTTGCAATATCAAGCGGATGACTGCGAACAAATGCAGCTGAAATTGCAATCACGATCGGTCATAGAGACCCCAACAACCTTGGCGTCGCAGTTGCAACAATCGCAGTTGCAGGCCATTTTTTAAAACCATTGTATAACAATTCTTAGTGCTAAGTCTTACGATTAAGCTCAAATCAATCAAACATATCAGTCTCGGGAATCAGACACCAATTACTTATCCACAAAGGATACACTTCAATCAAATTTGAAGGGAACTAAAAGATGCGGACTGAGATCATGAATAACAAAAATAGTAATAAAAAAATAAAGAGCACTGACCTACCTTTGCTCAATAGAGTATCCACTATCTCCACACTCCCAATGCTGGCTGCAGAGTGAAGCGGCGCCCAGCCTTCCTCGTCGGCACAATTCACCATACCAACAGACGCATCACAAGACAACAGTATCTTCACTACCTAAGCATATTCATTTCCATCCACAACCATCAAAAAACAACAATCCCACTAACCAGAAACCCTAATTTCGAAGTGTAAAACCAATTGCAAAAAAGAACGCATTTTTACCACAATGGAAGGAGAACTAAAGAGACCCTTTTGAGAAGAGGCAAAAGGGTACCTGGGAGTGGCCGGAAGAAGCTGCAACGTGGAGGAGGGAACGAGCGTCTTCGTTTCTGAGAGAGAGGGCCTTGGAGAGGGTTTCAAAGGAGAGTGCTTCGAACGTTGACGTGTCACCCTCTTCAGCGGCTTTGAACAAGTCCTTCTCTTTCACCACGTTTTGATGCTTCTTCTCGGTGTCTACTTCCATCTCCATCGTTTTCTTCTCTCCCTGATTTTTTTTTTCCACCCTAAAAATCAAATGTATGATTTCTCGTTTCTCTTGTCGGAAACAAACTTTGCTGCAAATACATCAGACTTTAGAAAATAACGTGGAGATTTTAATGCATTTTAGGATTTTAGTTAGGGCAAAAGAATCCAAATAATACAAATTAAATAAAAAATTACGTATTTGGAGCAGTTTGAAAACTATTTATTAATTTGGGGCAGCCGGTCCCGCTCAGAATTGGGCATGACTAATACCGCCCAGCACCAGGCGGGACTAGGGGGGCCGTCTCGCCCAGTGCTGGGCGATACCAGTCATACCCAGTTCTGAGCGTGACCAGCTGCTTTACATCTTTCCGTTTTTAGTTTTTTCGGACATTACCTGTTGCGCCTTCTGTCTCTCTCTAAATTTTTTCTCTGACATCTCTCTAAAGCTTTTGTCTGACCTCTCTCTGCCAACAGGTAAGTTAATTTATTTAACTTATGAGTATTATTTAATATATTATGTTGTTGAATTTTAAATTTATTAGAGCCATATTAGTTATTTCATGTTGTAGAAAAAATGTTAGGTTGTAGGATTTAGTTTAGTTGTCAATTTAGTGACTTCAGTTTAGGGTTAACGGTTACGAATTAGGGTTTATGAAATAGGGTTTACGAACTAAGGTTTAGTTTAGTGTTTAGGGATTATGAATTAGGGTTTTGTTCAATTGAATTAGGGTTACGAGTTAGGGTTTTTGAATTAGGGTTTTGTTCAATTGAATTTACTTAATGTTTAGGGTTTAGTGAGTTAATGTTTATATTATGAAATTGTTAGTGTTTATATTATAAAATTGATAGTGTAAGGGCTAGGGTCTATGGTTTATGAGTAATGGTAACAACATATTCTAACATAATTTTTTTCAACTTATGTAGTTTTTGTTGAGTGAAACAAATGAGTTCAGGTGGTGAGGAGTTTGTCCGTGTTGTGTTATTTTCTAATGGAAG